>VXBA01002447.1:184558-251026 GCA_013399895.1 Serilophus lunatus
TCCTCCTCTCCTTGGCTCCCTTCCTGCCCAGCACATGTAAAAGTTGTGCGTGGGGCTCCGCTCCCGTCCCGCTCCCGGTGCTGCTGGCGGCAGGAGCCGGGCTGGGATCATTGTCCCGCGGAGCAGAGACCCCCCCCCTCCACCCACCCCGGAGCGGGGATCCCCCCCGGCTCCCCTCGCCCATGCTGGATTCCGGCCCGGGAAGGTGACTGCGGGAGGAAGCGGCGCCGCGCCGGGTCGGGGTAACCATGAATGAGATGTCGAGTTTCCTGCACATCGGGGACATCGTCTCCCTGTACGCCGAGGGCTCCGTCAATGGCTTCATCAGCACCTTGGGGTGAGTGAGGGGCTTCCGTGGCCGCCCGACAGTAACCCCGAGATGGACGGGACGGGTCGGGGCTGCTGAGCGCGGTGGGAGCGCCGGGAAAGCTCCAAGTGCTGCAGCAGGGATGGGGAGAGGTGGTGGGCAGGGGGACAAGGTGCTCCCAGGCTCTCTCCCGGCTCCAGCCGCCGTCAGGAGCAGGATGTGGCCCTGGAGGGACCCTCAGCCCGACGTCCCTGTGGCCAGAAGCTGTTCCCCCCACTGGAGGCTGAGGGGGATGAAATGGGCTTAAGCAGCATGAAGGGTCGCTGGGGAGAGGAAGGGGATGTGGGATGGCTCGGGCAGCAGGATCCCTCCTGAGCACGGGGTCATTCTGTGCTCGCAGCCCTGTCCAGCGTGGCTGGAAGCTACCGGCCCTGCACAGGCAGTGGTGGCTCTTGCTGTCTCCATCGGGGTCCCGCACGTTTGGCAGTCAGTGGGAATCTTTGCAGCGTCGCCAACACGGGGCTGCCCATGGCCACCAAGAGCTTCTTGGGGCTGGGGGACCAGGGCACTGCCAGCTCCAGGCTGTCAGCTCCCTGGACATGGCAGCACTGGCAAGGTCATCTTGCTGGGGTGACAGTGGACACCTTGGGACTTGTCCTCCTGTTGCCGTGCAAGGCAATGGTGCTGCTGGAGCAGCCCCTGGGCACAGCCAGGCCAGGAGCTCCAGGGATGCCCCTCTCCCTCCACAGGCCTGCTCCCACCGGGAGTGTTTGCCGTGTCCCCGGGGTCGGGAGGGCTCTGGCAGAGCTGCCCTGGGGCACAGGTGGGTTTTTCCTTCCCCCAAAGCAGGAACCCAAACCGTGCCTGCAGCCCCGGGCGGGGGACATGGGTCTGTGCCAGCCTGCCCCACGCTGTGTGTAGGAGAGGCTGAGCTCAGGCAGGAATGCTGACTTGGATGGGATTCCTGGGGCAGGAGCTGCCCGGCTCTATAATCTACGCTGAATGCACTTGCTCCCACATGCCTCTGTATAACTGGAGACACACATACCTTCGCCTACACGTGTTCTTGCACCCACCGCTGGGGATGTGCAGCCTCCAGGCTTGTGCCCACCGAGGCTCCCTCCACCTGCTGCCCAGAAATGGGGTACAGTGGGGTGCAGACCTGCCCAGAATCCCTGTGCAGGCAGCTCTGTGTTGTCAGGCAGCAGGTCCTGCAGGTGCAACCTGTCTGTGCCAGCCCTTCCTGGATGCCTGGGACACATCCCTACAGGCCTTTTTGGAGAGGTCTCCTTGGAGCTGCTCTGCAGTTGTGGTGCCAGAACCATTCCGAGGTAGGGCTGCAGCTCCTGCAGATCCTTGCTGAGCCAGTGGAAAAGGGGGTCTGGAGGCTGACCACCACAGTGTGTCCCAGCAGCTCAGCAGGAGCTCAGTTAGAGGTGTGGGACTCTTTGTGGCTCTGATCCCTTTGCAGCTCTGGTCTTCACGTCCATCTTTTTGCCAGGTGTGTTTTCAGACTTCCTTAGTGCTGTTTGGGCAGCCTCTTCTTCTGGGTCCCAGGCTGGCTTCTGCACTGGGTTCTTTCCCCCACTCTGAAATTGTTTTCCCTTGTGCCCTGGGACACCCAGCCACACCTTAAATCACTCCTGTGATAAGGGACAGCGTGACTCACTGGGAGTTCTTCTCCTGGTCCTCCTGCCACAGGGACCTTATTTAGGTAATTTGCAAGGCAAACAGCTCTGCCAGCCCATTCCAGGCCCAACATCCTTCCTTGTGGAGGGACTGGCTTTGGCTGTGGGATCACTGGGAGTCTGCAGCAGGATCCTCTCTTTACGGGTTGTCTGCAGGTGCTGGGCACCAGTGTCACATCAAGGGATGGACTCCACTGCGCTGGTGCTGTGATCTCCCTGTGCCAACATCCGTGGGGCTGCCCTGTGGGCCTCTGGGCTGTGGGGTGGAGGCGAGGGGAGCCTTGCATCCCCCTACTGAGCCTTGTCTGCTCCCAGCCCCCTGAATCACACAGTCAGGGGCCCCCAGGCACAAACCCTCCCCCAGCCCCTTCTCTGCACTGGGCGTTTGCTTGTGAGCAGGAAAAACATCCCGGGAGGGGTGGGGACCTCCACTGCTGGTGGAGGTGGGAATGCTGAGCCAAGATACCCAAACCAGCTAAAATGTTAGTCAGCCCAAAGAGGAGGTCACCTAAGGAGTCCTGTGGGAGGGAGAACTGGGCTGAGGGTGGCCACACTGCTGGCCACAGCACCCTGGGAGCGCCACGGTCCCCTGGGAGAGCTGGGGGGGAGAGGATGGCTGTGGCCAGCAGTGATTTTGTGGCCATGGGAAGTTACCCAGGAGGGCTTTGTGCTGCCCCATCCCTGCTATGCCCAGGGGCTCGCAGGACTCACCAGGGGCTCGGGACTGGCACACTGCAGGGAAGGGCCAGTGGCAAACCCACCTGTTTCAGGTGAAATAATACATTTGGTAGCTGTACGTGTGGCTGCAGGTGGATTTCAGGGTAGAGCTGCTCGGGGAGATGCAGCTGGTTAAAGGGTAACTCCAGCTCTGCTGGGTCACCACGAACCCTCTGCAGGGAGAAGGAGGAGGAGGAGTCCAAGTCCTCCCAGCACCAGGACAGTGGGGAAAAACTGCATTTTTGTGGCTGCCCTGTGCTCATTCACGTTGTTCTTATTCCTGCCTGGGGGCTCAGTGTCCACTCTGCTCCCCAAGGCACCAGAGGGGCTCACCTGGTCCCATGTCCAACAAGGAGCTTTACTCCTCCTCCTCTTCTTCCTCACCTGCAGGGGTTGGTGGGCTTGGTAGGGGGATGCTCCTGCCTGGACTGGGGCTTCCCTTCTCCCAGGGCTCTCCTTCCTTGTGCACCACCAGACCCCGGAGTGCTGCAGCTCCCCTTGGCACTGTGTGTGCCTCGCCTGCAGAAGCCTCTTCCCCAGCCCAGGTTCCCATTGTGGGAGCAGCAGCTCCACGTCGGCCTCAGCTGGATCCTGTCCCCGGGGGCTCTGGGGGGTTTGATGGCCATGGATCGTGCAGAGCTGGATGAGCTGCTGCTCTCCTGACCTCGGGGAAGGCTCTGCCTCGCTCGAGGCCAAGTGTGCTGGTCCCCGGCCAGGGAATCACTTTGTGCTCAGAATTTGGAAGCCCCAGGAAGCCCCACTGGAACCAGTGAGGACTCCAGGGCTTTAAGCTGGCCAGACGCTCCCCTGTGCCTTGAAGGGCTCAGCAGTGCAGGGTCCGGCCCCTCCTGCTCCCTGGGGTAATTTGGAAAGGCAAAGTGTGACATTCCTGTGGGTGCATCGCCCCTCCTGCCTCACTCAGGATCCTCTCCCGCTGCTCAGACAGTGACAGCCCGTTTTCTCATTAACACCTGGGCCGTGGCAGGTGCCCTCTGGCTCACACAGATCCCCAGTGCTCTGGTGGCACGGGGAGCTTCCACCACCCATCACACTGTGGGAATGCTGGTTATTAGTGGGAGCGTGTCCTGGCTCCAGCTGCCTCCCAGGTGACTCATGTCCACCCTGTCAGAATCCTTTATCTTCAGCAATTTTTAACTGAGGAATGTTAGTCCAGAGTATCAATTTAATAAAAAGAACACTTTGCATTCCTGCAGAGAGTGTAATCCTAGGATTAAAGATGCTGAAACTGCCTTGAGATCATTAACTAATTAAGACTTAGAGCCTGGCAGGTCACTGTCTGTAATCCTGCCCGGTGGAGTGGTGATGCTGGGCACGGGGAAGGAAGGCAAGCACTGCAGCAGAGCTGGGTGGGTGGGAGGCTCCTGTGCTGTTAATTCTGGCACTGAAAATGAGCCACACAGGTCAGACACTTCCTCAGAGGCCTCCAGCCACGACAGACGAGGATTTGTTGTTTTTAAAGTGCAGAGATGAATTGAATCCTCAGCCTCTGTGGGCACCAGTGGGAGCTGGGCATGTGCCAGTGGTCAGGGCTTCACTCTGTGAGCCCAACCTGTGGGTTGGTGGGGGCTCAGCTCTTGGTGGCCTTTGTTCCCAGGTGCATCCAAAGTGGGTTTTTTTCTGCCCTGTCCTTGTTAAAATAACAGTAATAGAAACCAAAACCACCCGTGAGTGGCACTGGGGCTGGGCTGGGGCTTTGCATATGAGATGTGGTGTGGACTCTGCTCACAGCTGCCTCTGGCTTTTCCTCTTTCCCTGCACTCCCAAGGCCCTGTGCTCTGCAGGGAGCTGGGAATGTGCCTGACTATATCCCAGCTGTCATGACCCATGGAAAATGTGTTGTGTTTAGGCAGCCCCCTTGTCAGGAGCCCAAACCCCCCAGCCACGAGTGTTTGCAAAGCCCTGTGGCCATGACTTGCCATGTGTTTGAAACATCGTGGGTTTGGAGTTTTTCCAACCTTCCTCTCTGCTAATTGTTTTTAAGATTCTCCAGCCACTAAAAGCACTAGATAATTTTTTTTCCTGTCTTTGTTTGAAATCTAAAGTTGATCTCCCTGGCCCCGGGGAGCTGTGAGGAGCAGAGGGGGCTGTGTTGGGGCAGGAGTGGTGCTGGGTGCCAAGGACGTGGCAGCACAGGGTCCCCGGGGTCCATCAGCATGGAGGCCAAATTCCTCTCTGCCTCCTCTCTGTTGAGCTATTGAAAGGAATTTTCCCCTCCTCCAGAGAGAGGCTGGGCTGAGGGAGGGAGCTGGACCTGCAGGCAGGATATCTGTCTGGGTTTCAGCCCTTTGCAGTGCAGAGCGTTCATCTCCAGCGATGTTTGTGCTGTTGGGTTTGTTGGGGAGCTGAGGGGACAGCACGGGCTCCACTGTGCCTTTGCTGCACCTCACTTCTCCAGGCTGTCCCTACTCTCCTGTCCCAGGATGGATTCTCCCTCCGGGACAGCATCGCAGGCACATTCCTGCATCTTCTTGCACGCTTGCCCTGAATTCAGCCTCCGCAGGTGGCGACACGCTTCTCCCCTTCCTCTCCCAGGCAGGAGCAGTTTTCTTGTGCTCTGTCACTTCGCAGGGCTGGGGAAAGCGGGCGAGCGGGTACAGCCTGTCCTGCTGGAGCTCCCAGTTCCCTTGGGAGCCTCACACACATGAGCCCCCAGCTGCCCCAACTCCGGGAGCCCCCGGGCGGTGCTTGTCCCTCCGGGCTTCGGGCACTGGGCAGTTCCTCGGGCTGGGTCGTGCTTTGCTGTTCTCGGTAATTTTGAAAAGCAAAGTCTCAATCAACCATCTCAAAATCAGTCCCCAGCGCCCAAGGCCAAGCCCGTAGGATTTTGCTCAATACTGGGAAAACAAAGAGGTGGGCAGGGAGGAGACACGCAGCCCTGATCTGATGGGCAGAGCCTGCAACTCTGATCAGATAATAATAATTAATAACTGGGTTTGGGGGCCGCCGCCACCTCCATGCACAGCACCTGCACCCTCCATGTCGCGGTGGGGCAAGTTCCCAGTGGAACTGGAGAAGGAGAACCAGTGAATGAAAGTTGAACTCATCACATTTTTGCTGGATTAACAGTGCAATAACACAGCAACCAGCACACCATGCCCGGGGGAAATTGGGATCAGCCAGGAGCTGGGCAGGGCAAGATCCCCTTTGGCAGAGCCTCTGCATGGATCACTGAGCAAAGGGCTCGGAGTGACTGGCACCACCATTGTGGCTCTTTACTGTGATCTCTATCAGCCCTGTGTGCTCCAAGGGATTGGGGGGGATAACACACAGAGCAATGGCTGTGGTGGGAAACAAGGGCAGCGTGTTTGGAGCAGCTGCCCAGGAGCAGCTCCAGGAGCTGAGCACTGTCATGGCAAACGTTTATGGAGTGCAAATGGGTGGGAAATGGGAGATGTGGCTTTGGGTGCTGTTGCTTTGGGCCAGGTCATGGTGGCATGACTGTGGTCCCCTCCACTCACTCAGCCCTGCTGTCATCCCACTGTTCTGACCCTGCTCCCACACTTTGTCCCGTGCAGGCTGGTGGATGACCGGTGTGTGGTGGAACCAGCTGCTGGAGACCTGGACAACCCACCCAAGAAGTTTCGAGGTGAGACTGGGGCAGCTCCGTTGGGGTTGGTTTAGGGCAGCTGTTCCTCTCAGCCCAGCTGCTGTCATTTCAGGTCCTGTTTAAAAAACCTTTTAAATATCAGCTCCACACTCTGCTCTGTGCCTTCACCTTTTTCTTAGGGTGGCTTTAACATCCCACACGGGGGGCTGTGCCAGCACCCTTCCCCACAGGGACCCCACCAAGCAGTGACCTGGCTCTCCATGGGAGCTCTTGCCACTAAGCTGTACGTGGGTCTGATTAAAGACCCACCCAGCAGCTCCCACATCCCCCATCCCATTTCCCAGGCATCACCCGAGGCTGGATGGGAAGGGGTAGGAGCAGCCTTGTCCCAGCAGCCACCCAGTCCCCTGCCTGGCCATGGGCGGGTGTAGAATCTCTTTTCCAGGCGCAGGTTTGGTTCAGGCTCAGCCCTGCTCCCTGCAAGCCCTATCAGGATATCCAGCTGCTTGTTCTAATGGCCGGAAAGGTCCCGCTCTGCCCGATAGCCATCGCCTCGGGCCGTGCAAACAACGGGCTGGGGCTCTTCCCTGCGGCACCAGCCCCAGCCTGCAGATGGTTTTCATGTGCTGTTGCCGTCCCCATATCCTGTGGCCGGACCCTGCCCTATCCTGCGCCGCACATGGGTCGTGCTGGGGCTTCCCACTGGGAAAACAGGACCCTCCTCCTGAGGTCGGGTCCAAAAGGTTCTTTGGAAGTGCCAAAACTCACCCGGGAGCCTGTTCCTGTGGCCAGAGCTGCCCGGCTCAGCCGCCTGCAGCCCTGCCCTCCAGAGACGCTCAACACCTCTCCATTATTTGCCTTTTTTTTGTGTGCGTGTGTGTGGTTTCTCCCCCCCTCCAAGGTTCTTCCCAGCCCAGTTCAGGCATGTCAGGAAAAGCAAATCCAGTGCTTCCAGCCTGCACTGAGCCAGCGCCAGGCGGCTCCTGGACAAGGGGGCAGTGGGACCCTCAGCTGTGCCAGTGTTCCCAGTGCCCCATGTTCCCCTGGGGGTTCACAGGAGGTTTTGCCCCCTCAGCCTCTCTGGGTTGTGGCAGCTCAGCCCCACATCCCCTTTCTGAGCTGCTCCTGCAGGGCAGCGCTGACGTGGGAGCTTCCCTGACCTTCCCCGTTTTCCACCCACCATCCATCTTGCAGAAAGCTGCCCAGATCTCTGGCTCCCAACGCAAGAAGCGGCAGAGACTTTTTTTTGTGCAAAATCCTCCCCGTGCCTCAGTTTCCCTCCTTACAAAACCAAGCTCAGCGCCGAGCCAGGGGAAGCCCCATGAGCGAGGCGTGCTTGGATTTGCACCCACCATCTCCACGTAGCTCTGCTGGCTTTTCCCCCCCTGCCCCCAGTTTCTACTTCCCACCAGGCCCTTTTTTGCAGCCTCATTAGCAATTGGATGGACCCGCTCCTGGTGCTGCAGGTGCCCTGGTGTTGCTGTGGCGGTGGGCACAGGCAGCCAGGCACGGCAGCTCCGGCGTCACGGGCTCCTTGGCACGGGATGTGCCGCTGGCAAACAGACCTGTCGAACGAAACGTGAAACCTGGCCCTGCCCCAGCCGGTGAGAACCGCGCTCGGCACTCCCAGGTAAATAAATAGGCTCCCACCAGCGCCTCGGGCCCGGGGCCAGCGAGGGAAGGGATTTGTTTTTTTATTTTCTTTTTTGTGCCTGAAGTTTCTGGGCTGCTATTTCAGGCATAAGTAGGGCGATTCAAGCTGCAGAGCCCTTCCTGCCCTTGCCCGGTACAGCTTCCAGTCCTGGAAGGGGTTTGGGAGTTGTGAGTGCCTCCTTGTCTGCAGACATCTGCTCTCCTGCTTGAGTTCCTCAAGCCTGGATCTGGGTGTCTGTGCTTCCCAACCCCCCAGGCTGGGAGAAAACAGACAAATCAGGGCAATCTGCAGAGCAGGGTATCACTGGAAGCATTTGGAGGAGCTGGGATGCATCTTGTGCATCCTTTAGGATCTGAAATGCAGCGGCTGACACAGAGATTTTGGAGCGGGTGCTCACATCACTGGATGGGTGATCCAGGCTCCCTGTGGCTGTTCTGGAGGAATGGCAGGGTGTACCCCAATGCTACGGCCACCACAGGGTCCATCTGCAGCCTCTCTGGTCCTGTGGGCTCGGGGTGTCCTGTGGTAACAAGGGATGGGGAGATGGCTGCTCGTGTCCAGGCCTCCTTCCCTCCTGGATCCCTCCCGGCAGGATCCTCTCCTCCTTCTGTGCAGCTGGGCTTCATCAGTTCTTCTTCTCCCCCTGAAGTTTTCATTCCCAAATAGCACAGCCATTTCCGATGGGAACACTTCTAATCACGAGTCCAAGAAGTGGAGTAATTCCTGGACTCATTATTTATCCTGATTTAAAGCTGATCCACCAGCGAATACCCGGTGACGTGACCCCCACGCGTCCCCGCCGTGCCTCCCTCGGCCCCCAGCAGCCGATGGGGGACCATCTCTCAGTGGTGTTGCTGGGACAGGAGCCGTGTCCCAGGGGAGCTTTGCTCCTGTCCCTCAGTGACATTTGCCCTGCTGGGGACACAGAAGTGGCTGCTGCAGCCTCATGCTGCCTTCTCTGCTCCCAGATTGCCTCTTCAAAGTGTGTCCCATGAACCGCTACTCGGCGCAGAAGCAGTACTGGAAGGCCAAGCAAACCAAGCAGGACAAGGACAAGATTGCAGATGTGGTGCTGCTGCAGAAGCTCCAGGTGAGGGGTGTAAGGGACTGCATTGGAACAGGCTGCCCGGAGCGGGCAGTCCCTGAGGACTGGGTGGATGACACCTCTGGTGATGCTGGTTTTAGGACGAGAGGGCATTTCCTCCTGCCTTTCCCCCCTTTGCCCCATGTGCAGCCATTGTTGTTTCACCCTCCTTGTGCAGAGGAGCTCTGTGAGCACAGCCCTGCACCCCTGGGCAGCCTGCCAGCACCCCGGGTGTGCAGGAGGCAGTCCTGTGGCCAGGGCAGGCTCCAAAGGGCTGTGGAAGGGAAAGGCTCCTGTTGACTTCCCCGAGGTTTGGACAGGGCCCATGTCAAACATTGCACAATGGCCTCAGACAGCTGGCGAGGCCCCACAGATGATTCATAAAACCAAAGCTGAGGAGAGATTCACTAAATCATTTCATCGGGCCTCAAGCCCAGCCCCAGCCCCAGCGTCCCCAGTTCTGCCTTGGGCAGGGGCATCTGAGCAGTGTCAAGACAGGGTGTCCTGCCCTGGTTTGGAGGTGCTGGGACAGGGTTGCTGCCTGCTGCTGTATCCAGCCCTCCGTGGTCACTGGCATATGGAATCACCATCTTCCTGCTCCCGTTAGACTGGGACGTGTCACATCACAGCTGTCCTGGCCACGGCTGGACCCAGAGGCTCATTTCTGAGCCTGATTGATTGCACCTTGGTTAGGGTTTGTCTTAAAGAGATTCTGCCATTTCCTTGCTCCTTTCTGCTGCTCCTGGTGCCTCCCGTGCGTTGGGAGCTGGGGCAGGAGGGGAGCTGAGCCCAAATCTGCCTGTGTGGCCACAGAGCCCTGTCCCGTGCCAGCAGGCACCAGGCTCCAGGCTGAGAAACAGGCTGAGAATATCTCCAGCCCACAGAGATGATTCCCTGGGGCAGGGGCAGCTGGAGAAGCCCTGCTGGGTGATGCCCACAGTCGCCTGTGCTCTTCACTGTTGTATTTAAGTGGGTTTAAGGCTCCTTGTTTTCTCGGTTGACTAATGGAAGGTGCAGCCCAGTGCAGTGCAGACAGGCCCTGGGGGCTTTCCTCCCCCACTGCTGGTGTCTCCCACCCCTCCCTACTTTCTCTCTGTTGTACATCCCTGACTTTTTTCCTTGGGCTTGGGACCCCATCCCATGCAAGGGACAGGCTGGGAACATCAGCCCTGTGGGCTCACATGCTCAGGGCAGCCAGTTCCCACTCCCAACCACACTGACTGTTGGCAAGGGAGTTGCTCAGATCTGGATGGAGATTTAGGATGTGCCGTGGTGCTGGATTTCTGCCAGAGCCACATTGCTCCATAGCGTTGTTGTTAAACTCCCAGCCTGATTAGTGCAGGATTTCTGTGCAGCAGGTTTGTTTTCCTGATGGCAGCAGCCACCACCACGGGGCTCACGTCCCTGGGTGGCTGTGTGGGGACAGAGGGTTACCCCGGGTGGCACCCAGAGCTGTGTGGGAATGGGAGATTATCCTGGGTGGCACTCAGAGCTGTCTGGGGACAGTGGGTTATGCCTGGTGGCACCCAGAGCTGCGTGGGGACACATGCCAGGTGCATTCAGTGCCCTCGCCTGTTTGGGCTCTCACAGATCCATCCTCCCAGTGCCAAGCCATGATTCCAGATGTTTCCCAATTCCTCTGCCCTCAAATGAAAGAGGGTGGAAGCAGGATGAGGAAGGGCAGAAGCTCTCCCAGCTCCATCCCCCACCATCCATTCCCATCCCAGCTGCTGTTGCTGCCCAGGCTGTGCCCACGTTGGCGCCATCGGCGCACCCTCACCATTCCCAGATTTACTGTGGGAGCAAGTTCCTGCCTTGCTCCATGGGTGTCAACATCACATCACTGCTCTGACTGCCAGAGCCATCACATGGAAAATGTCTGTGGTTTTGGAGAGGGGCTGCAAGTGCTGCTGAGCAATTCACTCATGGGGACCCATCCTGCTGCATCCGCTAAAGCAGGTCCAGACCTGCTCCACCTCCAGACACAGCACTGCTGGCACCACTGGCAGAGCCTCTTTGCCTCTTTGATTTCAGTGCTCACAGGGGCCTCCAGTAGCCCCTGGTCCTCATGGCCCTGGCAGAGTGGGGCTGGCATGGGTGCGTTGCTGCAGTTCCTGACCTGTGCACAGAGTCCCCACTTGGCCCTGTCCTGTAAGACCAGCTGAGGTCTGGGGGAAGTTTGGTGCTGTTTTGTCCCAGTCCTAATTTTTGAAGTCCTCAGCTTAAAGCTCCCATGAATTTCATATGGCTCCTGAGGCCCACATGGTGGTCCTGGACTGAGCTCTTGGATGCTGAGGACCATTTTGTAGCTCTGGGGGGTGGAGGGATGCTAATCCTGCATCCCAACCCAAAAACCAAGGGTGCCGGTGGCCCCTCTGGGATTTGCTCCTGGGAAGGGAGGAGGGTGCTGCTACACTCAGCTCTTCTCCTTGTGGATCAGCACGCAGCCCAGATGGAGCAGAAGCAGAACGAGACTGAGAACAAGAAGGTGCACGGGGACGTGGTGAAGTACGGCAGCGTCATACAGGTACAGGCAGCGCCTCCCCCCTGTGCCCCAGGGCGGGGGGGGTCTGCTCAGATCCAGCACATCTGGGAAGCAGCTGGGAGGGAACACCTCGGGGGCTTTTGAGGGGCTTCACTGCCACAGCTCACCGAGGATTTGCTCCTCCAGCTCCTGCACATGAAGAGCAACAAGTACCTGACGGTGAACAAGCGGCTGCCGGCGCTGCTTGAGAAAAACGCCATGCGGGTGACACTGGATGCCACGGGCAACGAGGGCTCCTGGCTCTTCATCCAGCCCTTCTGGAAGCTGAGGAGCAACGGGGATAACGTGAGGAGCCCCTAAGTGATACTGTGCAGACAGCACTGTGCCAGGGCTCAGCACCCCACTGGGTGCCCGGTCTCATCCCTGCTCCCCCTTTCCCATTTTGCTCCCCAGGTAGTCGTGGGAGACAAAGTCATCCTGAACCCCGTCAACGCCGGGCAGCCACTGCACGCCAGCAACTATGAGCTTGCTGACAACGCTGGCTGCAAGGAGGTACAGGGGGAGCCCGGGCAGGGCCCAGGGCTTGCCTGTTGGTTTTTCTTCTTCTTCTTCCTTTTTTTTCGTGCTTGTCCCAGGGATCATGACCGTGCTTTATTGCTCCTTAGGTGAACTCGGTCAATTGTAACACCAGCTGGAAAATCAACCTGTTCATGCAGTTCTGTGACCACATGGAGGAAGTGCTGAAAGGGGTAAGGAAGGAGATTTGACTGCTTGGACCCGGTGGGGATGCAGCCCTGGTCCCCTGCAGGGACAGGACGTGTGAACAGCCATTTGGCTCTGTGACAAGAGCACAAAAGAGAGCCTGCCTTGAGGACCATTATTTCTGGGGCAATTAATCACGTGGAGAACAGAACAGCAAGCTGGAGTGGGATATTTTAGTACCTCCTGGCAGCAGGTACCTGGGGGCATGAAATTACCCTTTGCCTTGGTATATTAAATTGGCTCTTGAGGACAGCACGGGGTGCAAGTGGTGCCAGCAGTGGCTTCTCACTGCAAGGACAATTCTCAGCTGTTCAGCCCTGCAGCAGGGCTGACTGTTGCCTGGGAAAGGAACTTTCCCTGCTGAGCTATTGTTCAGGGCCGAGGTCCTCCAGGAAGCAGCTGGATGGATGTGGATTGTTATGATCTTACAGACCTTAGTCCTCCGGCACTGTGCTTATCCCAGCTTCCACATCCTCCTTCCTGGGGTCTTAATGCCTTAAACATGCCAGTGAGCAGAGCCTCTGCCCACTCTGGGGGTGTAAAGTGATGGGTTCACATCCATGTATATCCTGGAGGTGGGAGCAGAGGAGTCACCTGCATGGGTAGTGGGAGCAATGGCAGTGCAGGGTGCCCTGTGCCCATTTGTCTGTGCAAGGTGCCCTCCCTGAGCTCCAAGGGGCATTTGTGCTGCCTGAGACAGGTGTTAGCACAGCTCAAGTAGGTTGGATGAGAAGAGGTGACAGTGCCCTGTGATCACCAGGGTCCCACAATCCTGCCATGCAGCTGGGAGACCGCTCTGGACCCTGTGCAGGGGGAATCCCATCCCCGTTGCAGAGTCGGGGGTCACAGGGGGAGATACATCACCTTGTAGGAGAGCTATGAAAAATATCTTCACTTAATGATTGGTTGAACATTGGAACAGGCTGCTCAGGGTAGCAGTGGAGTCACCACCCCTGGAAGTGTTCAAAAAGCGAGTAGATGTGACACTTCACCACACGGTTTAGTTGGCATTGAAGGTTGGACTTGATCTTGGAGGTCTTTTCCAACCTTAGTGATTCCGTGATGGTTTGTCCCTGGGTCTCACCACTGTGTCCTGCTCCAGGGGGATGTGGTGAGGCTGTTCCACGCCGAGCAGGAGAAGTTCCTCACCTGTGATGAGTACAAGGGCAAGCTGCACGTCTTCCTCCGCACCACCCTGAGGCAGTCGGCCACCTCGGCCACCAGCTCCAATGCCCTGTGGGAGGTGGAGGTGAGTGGGGAGGGGATGGAGAGTGTGTTTGGAGGATTTTGGGGGACCTCCAGGGTCATCCCAGTCCCTCAGCCCCACGTGCTCAGCTGTCCTGTGCCTCTCCCAGGTGGTCCACCACGACCCGTGCCGAGGGGGAGCTGGGCACTGGAATGGCTTGTACCGCTTCAAGCACCTCGCCACGGGCAACTACCTGGCAGCAGAGGTAAGGGGGTGAGCAGAGGATGCAGGAGCATGCCCTGCCTTGGAGAGGCTGTGCCATCCCCACCAAAGGCAGTGCCCACCTTGGGCAGGGCAGTGGTGCCCAGCACTGCCTCTGGCCCCCTCCAGTTTGCTTTTGGAGCCTCGGTGGCTCCTCCTTGGTCTCAGGAGATATTGGCACCTGGGCTGTGGACATCTTTGGCACTTACCTGGTTGCAGAGCCAGGCTTTCCCCTCTGAAATTCCTCACCCCATGGTGAAGGGGTTCACTTGCTAACTGGCAGTTTCTGACTCCTTTTCTGGCCCAGGGTGGCAGGAGGGGGTGGTTGGGGCTTTCCTGTGCTCACCCTGTGCCAAGGGACTGACTGGCACAACCCGGTGATGACTCATCCTGCTGTCCTTGCCTGGGGAGGGTGGGGGCAAAATCTGGGTCTGGAAACACCATCTGCTAAGTTTTTTCACTCCTATTTAAGGCAGCTCAAGGCCTCTCCTGATAGAGGCACGAAGGAGTTGCTGCACTTAGATAATGTGGTTTATTTGACACTAATGAGCTGCCACAACCAAGGGCTGTGCTCTGCTGCCAGGAAAGCAGGGACATCCCAGGGACACCATGTGCCAAAGTGCTCCCTAACTGGAAAAGACACCCAAGGGCAGCCCCCAGCAGCTTTCCACCACTGTGGGATGGAAAACAGCAAATACTGGGGCTCTGAAATGTGTGCTTTAAACCCAAAAACATGTACAGAGGGAAGATGATCTCAAACTGACCCCCACCCTGGGCTGGTGCTACCAGAGGGTGGTGGTGTGTTGTTCACTGAGAGCTCGTCCTGGGGCCTCCAGGGAGTTCTTGTTGACAGGCAGAGCCCAGGTCTGCTCCCTGGGGCTCCCCCTGTCCCACGCACCGGGTGCAGGTCACATCCTCCAGCCCCACCTAGGCACGTTTCCTCTCTGTGATGTGTTCAAGGAAGGCAGGAATAGGGATAACACCCCGTGCTCAGGGTTTGGAAGGACCAAGCGGGAGGACTGCCAGCTGTCTTTCATCTCCCTCTTTAACTTTCCAGGAAAACCCAAGTTATAAAGGAGACGTGGCTGAGCCCAAAGCAGTGCCCACGGTGAGCTGTGTTGCAGCCTCGCTGCAGAACCGCTGCTGCCTCTGCCCGAATCCTGCCAGCTCTTGGCCAGTGTCTGAAAGCAGGGAAATGCCCCAAAACAGAGCCTGCTGGGGGATGTGCTCGTGCCTGGTGCCAAGGCTTGCCCCACTACCAGCACAGCTTCCCACACCTTGTGCCTAGAGCAGGGTCCCCGTGTCCCGCTTGCGAGAGGACTCTGCCAAAACCTGTCAGAGGGGTCCCAGTGCATGTTGGCTCCCCAGGCCACGGGGAAGTGCTGATAGATGAGAGAGTTGGATGTTCAGGGGGATTTTCTCTGCTCTTGGTGAGGTTTGGAGAAGGGGGGGCCGCGTAGCTCAGGTGCCTCACACCGCGCTTGTGCTCTGCAGCTGCTCGTGGGTCCCCGCGCTGCGGCTCAGCCCCGCGGCCCAGCAGAGCTTCTGCTGCGTGTGCCCTGGTGCTGTGGGCACGGGGCACTGGGCTGGGCCGGGAGCCTGGGCTTGGCCTCCCACCAGGCTCAGAGCCCCCGTGCCCGTGCAGGGGAGCAGCAGCCGCGCCAGCCGCAGGAACACGGGCGAGAAGATCAAGTACCGGCTGGTGGCCGTGCCCCACGGCAACGACATCGCCTCCCTCTTCGAGCTGGACCCCACCACGCTGCAGAAAACAGACTCCTTCGTCCCACGGTACAAAGCCCCACAGAGGACTTGGGATGAGGAGGGGAGGCTTCCTGGCATGGTGTGACATTTTGGGTACTCTGCTCTTACGGGGGGGCTGTGCTGGGGGAAGGGGCAGGTGCTGCTGTGTCCTCGTGGGGGTTGCTCACCAGGACACTGTGCCATCTGCAGGAACTCCTACGTGAGGCTGCGCCACCTCTGCACCAACACCTGGATCCAGAGCACCAATGTGCCCATTGACATTGATGAGGAGAGGCCCATCCGCCTCATGGTACAGCCCCACTCCCTGCTCCCATGCCCACAATTATCCCCCGTTCCCCGATAGCTCTTTATATGCTCCTGCCCTCACCACACTAAGGCTTTACCAGGGACTGAAACACCCTGGATGATCCAAGGGGGTGGATGGACACCAGCCTAGAGCCCATCCCAGTCACCTAGAACCCACCCCAGCCCTTCTGATGGGGATAAACTGAGTCACCGACATCAACTGAGTGGTGTCAGTTGGTGGGGACACATTTGGTATTGCCCAGTGTGTGTGATGCTGCTTCTCTGTTGCTTCCCAGCTGGGCACATGCCCCACCAAAGAAGACAAAGAAGCTTTTGCCATAGTCTCCGTGCCTGTGTCCGAGATCCGGGACCTGGACTTTGCCAACGACGCCAGCTCGATGCTGGCCAACGTGGTGGAGAAGATGAACGAAGGTTTCCTCAGCCAGAATGACCGGAGGTAAAAGGGTCTTTCTGCTGGGAGATGGGGTTATGCTGGGCACTTCCAGGGGCTCCCCAGCATCACTGCAGGATGGGGCCCCTGCCTGGTCCTGGTGCCAGCACTGTCTTGCTTTCCTGCCCACAACCCAAATCCACGCCTGCTGCTCCCAGGAGTCTGGCAAGGAAACCAGATAACAGCACAGCCCCGCTCCAGCCCCTCCTTTGCTGCTAGAAAAATATCCGAGGGGGTGGGAGATGGCCCCACGATAGGGGCAGCTGTGTTAGTCATGGTATTATTTTTAGGTGGGTGGGTTCTTGGTGCTTCCTGAGCAAACACAGGTCCCTGTGGGACAGAAGGAGCTGCTTCCGCCCTGCCAGCCCGCCCATGTGGGTCCCTCAGGGATGTCTGAGGGGGCAGAGGTGTTGAATGCAAAATCCCTGGCATGAGGCACGAGTAAAGTCCCAGCATTTACCCTGGCACATACAGGAACCATAGGGGCTGTAGATCCAGCCATTAACCTCCAGTGGCGGGTTGGCCAGCAGCTGCCCTAGAAGGCTTCTGAGCCCTGACATGGGCTCTGGTCCCCCAAAACCCACTGGCATCTCTGCAGGGACCCGAGTCTGGGAGAGTGAGTGGCTCCCAGCCCATTTGCACTGTTCCCCTTCGCAGGTTTGTGATCCAGCTGCTGGAGGACTTGGTGTTTTTTGTCAGCGATGTCCCCAACAATGGCCAGAATGTCTTGGACATTGTGGTGACCAAGCCCAACCGGGAGCGGCAGAAGCTGATGCGGGAGCAGAACATCCTGAAGCAGGTGAGTGGCCCTGGGGCTCTGCATCCCAGCAAGGCTGGGGTCTTGTGGAGATGTCCTGTCCTGTCCAAGCCCACGCTGGGGGCCAGAGGTCTGGAAAACCCCATGGAGCATGGTCTGGTCTCTAGCTCATACCCCAGGAGTGCACGGGTGTCCTGCCATGCAGGGGGGTGATGGCGTGGAGCAGGACAGAGCACTTAACCATCTCTGCTTTTGGGCAGATCTTTGGGATCCTGAAAGCTCCCTTCAAGGACAAGGGTGGGGAAGGGCCCCTGGTGAGGCTGGAGGAGCTGTCGGACCAGAAGAACGCTCCCTACCAGTACATGTTCCGCCTGTGCTACCGCGTGCTCCGGCACTCCCAGGAGGACTATCGCAAGAACCAGGTCTGTGGGGGTGACCCACATCCCACCACGTGTTTCAGAGCCCTATGGGGCTGCCAAGGTCTCAGTGAGGCAGGGGGACGTTGGCCACCGAGCCCCGTGTGCTCACCAGCTCTCTGCCCCTGCAGGAGCACATTGCCAAGCAGTTTGGCATGATGCAGTCCCAGATCGGGTACGACATCCTGGCCGAGGACACCATCACGGCCCTGCTGCACAACAACCGCAAGCTGCTGGAGAAGCACATCACCAAGACCGAGGTGGAGACCTTTGTCAGCCTCGTGCGCAAGAACCGCGAGCCCCGGTGCGTGTCTGGAGGGGCCCATCCCATCCCTCAGAGCTGTGTGCTGCGGGATGGGGGAGCTGGAGACCCCCAAGAGCCCCTCTCACGGTGAGCTGCCTCTGCCCGGCAGGTTTCTCGACTACCTGTCGGACCTGTGCGTGTCCAACCACATCGCCATCCCCGTCACCCAGGAGCTGATCTGCAAATGCGTCCTGGACTCCAAGAACAGCGACATCCTCATCAAAACAGAGTGAGCGCCCAAGGGAGAAGTTTCCCATGCTGGGGTTTGTGCCTGGTCCTGCCTCCACCAGGTCCCACCCACAAGAGCATCTCGAGATTTACCCCTTTCCTGTTCTAGGCTGAGGCCAGTGAAGGAGATGTCCCAGACCCACGAGTACCTGAGCATCGAGTACTCGGAGGAGGAGGTCTGGCTCACCTGGACAGACAAGAACAATGACCACCATGAGAAAAGCATCCGGCAGCTGGCACAGGAGGCCCGGGCTGGCAATGCCCACGATGAGAATGTCCTCAGCTACTACAGGTGATGATCCTGTGGCATCTTCTCTGCAGGTGAGGGTGTGAATATTACACAGCCTCACCCCCTCTCTCTCCCCCTCGTCCCTGAACAGGTATCAGCTGAAGCTCTTTGCCCGCATGTGCCTGGACCGCCAGTACTTGGCCATCAAGGAGATCTCCCAGCAGCTGGGAGTGGACCTGATCTTCCTCTGCATGGCAGATGAGATGCTGCCCTTCGACCTCCGGGCGTCCTTCTGCCACCTCATGCTGCATGTGCATGTGGACAGGGACCCCCAGGAGCTGGTGATGCCCGTGAAGTTTGCGCGGCTCTGGACCGAGATCCCCACGGCCATCACGATCAAAGAGTGAGGCACACTGGGGTTTGTGGTGGCTTTGAGGGACATGGCAGGAGGAGGGGTGGCACATGCCACGGCAGGGATTGAGGGAGAGCATTTGTGGAGTGACTTGAGTAGGTCTCAGCGCTCAGAAGTGGGCTCCATCTGTCACGAACATCACTGCTGGCCACGATGGCTCAGCAGCTGCCTGCATAGTGCTCTGCCAGCTGGATGTGAGGGGACTCACCACACCCAGCTCACCCCAACATCTCCCCTTGCAGCTACGACTCCAACCTCAACGTCTCGCGTGATGACAAGAAGAACAAGTTTGCCAGCACCATGGAGTTTGTGGAGGACTACCTCAACAACGTGGTGAGCGAGGCTGTGCCCTTCGCCAACGAGGAGAAGAACAAGCTCACCTTTGAGGTGCGAGTGCTGCTGGTGGCCCTGGCACACTGCAGGATGTGACACGGTCTGTGTCACTGCCTCTGCAATGAGTGGGCTGGGTTGGCATCCTTGTCCCCCGTGCTCGATTCTCCTGCTCAGCCCAGAGCGTGGCAAGGTCTGGAGTTGCCTTGTCCTTTCCCAGGTCGTCAGCCTTGCCCACAACCTCATCTACTTCGGCTTCTACAGCTTCAGTGAGCTGCTGCGCCTGACACGGACACTGCTGGGCATCATCGACTGCGTCCAGAACCCCCAGCTGATGATGCAGGCAGTCTACAACGATGACGTGACAGGTGAGTCCCTGTCCACAACCAGGAAGGTGCTCTCCATGCCCTGCCCAGTGCTTTCCAGTTTCATTTTCATGAAAACAAGCCACTGGTTTGCTGATGTGGAAGCTTTGGCTGGGTGGGCACTGGGAGAGGGGAGGTTGTGAGCCCTTGGCCATTCCAGAGAAACATCCAGTCCCTCCTATTCATTCCCTGATTAAATCTACAGCATTTTTAAATCTGAGTGGTCCTCTCAGTGGTCTTCTGCCACCTCTTTCTCCACCTGCATTAACTCTGCCTGCTGTGCCTGTTGTCTCTGCAGGGAAGAACGTGCGAAGGTCAATCCAAGGTGTGGGGCAGATGATGTCCACCATGGTGCTGAGCAGGAAACAGTCCATCTTCAGCCCCCCAAGCCTCAGTGCTGGGTCAGCCCCAGAGCAGGTGGACAGAGGGAGGAGTATTGAGAATGAGAACATTGTGGTGATGGAGACCAAGCTGAAGATCCTGGAGATCTTGCAGGTTGGAGCTGGTGGGGCTCTGGTTGGGACCTGTGGGAAGATATAATTTTCTGATGCAGAGGAAGAGTTGGTATGAAGAGGGCACTCACTTGTGTTTTCTTCTTCCTCACTGCTCCCAGTTCATCCTGAACGTGCGGCTGGACTACAGGATTTCCTACCTGCTCTCTGTCTTCAAGAAGGAGTTTGTGGAAGTTTACCCCATGCAGGACAGTGCAGCTGATGGGACAGCTCCAGCCTTTGACTCCACAAGTAACTCCCACTTTGCTGCTGATACACCTCCAGCCCAGCAAACCCCACGGGCTGGGAGGACACAGGTGGCAGCTCCAGCAGCCTCCACCCGCCGCTGCTGCTGGCAGGAAACAGGGGGGATGGAATTTGTGCAGGTGGGATGAGGTGTCCTGTGTTTATTGTGGGTGCTTGGAGCAGAGCCAGGGAGCTGGGTTGGTTCCTGTGGGTTCCTGTTGGCCACCCCTTTGACTCCCTCCCTCTCCCCTCAGCTGCAGCCATGAACCTGGACAGGATCGGGGAGCACGCAGAGGCCATGTTTGGAGTGGGGTGAGTCCCTGCCCCTGGGGCTTAATTATCCTGGCCATAGGGCTCTTCCCCTCCCGTCCCTCCTGCCAAGGGAGCTGCAGGTGATGAAGACGAAGCTCTAAAGGCCACTGCAGCTGTCCTCATCAGCCCCCAGGAGTGGCTGAGCACAGGCTCCATGGGGCTGGTCACTCCAAGTGCTTCCTCCCGGCTTCAGGAAGTCGAGCAGCATGTTGGAGGTGGATGACGAGGGAGGGAGGATGTTTCTGCGGGTCCTGATCCACCTGACGATGCATGACTACCCCCCGCTCATCTCTGGCTCCCTGCAGCTCCTCTTCAAGCACTTCAGCCAGAGGCAGGAGGTCCTGCACACCTTCAAACAGGTGACCCTGAGAGGACACTGCTCTAGAGCACCCAAGTGCCCCACGCTTGGCTGTGGGTGCAGGACAGGGGATGGGGCATGGCCCTTTGCTTGGGAGGGAGAGCTGGGAGAGGAGGGCAGTGGGGTTTGTGCCCCAAACTGGAAACCCCTGGGAATGTTGCTGCAGGTTCAGCTCCTGATCTCAGCCCAGGATGTGGAGAACTACAAGGTGATCAAGTCAGAGCTGGATAAACTCCGCACAATGGTGGAGAAATCAGAGCTCTGGGTGGACAAGAAGGGCAGCAGCAAAGGGGACAGCACAGTGGATGGGAACAAGAAGGAAAAGAAGGAGGTGAGACCCCTGAACAAGACCCTGGGAACTGGACTGGGAAAGGAATGGGAGCCAAGGTGGCAGCTCATCTCAATCCAACACCTCACACCTCTTGGTGGGCTGTGCACTCTCTCCCTGGAGGAGGAGGGTGGGGTGTAGCTGTGCCCCAGGCTTTGGAGAGGCCCAGTGGGACCCTGGTGCTGTTGTGTCCCCTTGCAGCATGCTGCCGACGAGGAAGTCATTGCTGCAGGAGAGAAGAGCAGTGAGAACTATCAGATAGTCAAAGGGGTGAGTGAGGCCAAATCCCATCCCCAGGGCTGTTCCCAGAGGCACAGCCAGCGCTGCTGGATGCGCTGGCAGGAAGGGAAGGGATGAAATCCTGGGGAGATTCCCAACCTCTCCTGTGGTTCAGTAGAAACAAGTCCAAGCCAGGGCTTGTTCCTGCCAGCTCAGCACAGGGAGGAGCTGTCGCATCCCCAGGGCTGAGGGATGGGAGGGGACTGTGGGGGTGACAGTGCGAGGGCTCTGTGTGGCTCTGGCGGGGAGGATTTCTGAGAGGGTGCCAGGGAGCACCTGGGTTTATGGAGGGAATATCTGGATTTCAAGTGAGCCCCAGTGCTGGTGGCCATCCTGGGGGGCTGCAGGCTCAGCTGCCCTCTGCCATGGTCCCTCTGTCCCCAGATCCTGGAGCGGCTCAATAAGATGTGCGGGGTCGGGGAGCAGGTCCGCAAGAAGCAGCAGCGGCTGCTGAAGAACATGGATGCCCACAAAGTGATGCTGGATCTGCTGCAGATCCCATATGAGAAGGTGGGTGGGCAGAAGCTGACTGGTCCTGAGTGTCCAGGACAAGGCAGGGGATGCAGGGACTCCCCAGCATGGCAGGTCCTGTGGCTTGGCGGGCACCGGGGCAGCAGCTCCTGCCACCCTCCGTCTGTCCCAGCTCTGGGTGTTCTCTGTCTTTTCCTCAGGGGGATGCCAAGATGATGGAGATCCTGAAGTTCACCCACCAGTTCCTGCAGAAGTTTTGTGCTGGCAATCAGGAAAACCAGGCCCTGCTGCACAAACACCTCAACCTGTTCCTGACCCCGGGGGTAAGGAGAGGGCACTGAGAGGTGGTCGTAGGGAGCAGCACAGGGAGGGAATCTGGCACCACTCCTGGGGCTGAGAGCAAGGGATGGAAAAGCAAGGAGAATACCCCAGAGAGAAGGGGAGAGGCTGTTCCTGCAGCCCCCTGGCCTCACTCTGCCCCTGGTCCACAGCTGCTGGAGGCAGAGACGATGCAGCACATCTTCCTCAACAACTACCAGCTCTGCTCAGAGATCAACGAGACTGTGCCACAGCACTTCATCCACTGTGTGGCCACCCACGGTCGCCACGTCCAGTACCTCGACTTCCTGCACACCATCATCAAGGCCGAGGGCAAGTACGTCAAGAAGTGCCAGGACATGATCATGACTGAGGTGAGCACCAATCCCCACCAGTGGGGCAGGAGTGGGGGGTGTAGCAGGGCATGGCTCTTGGAACCTGCACCATTGGCTGCTTCTTTGAGGAAGAGCCTTCCAGCCATGCTGACTCCTCTCTGGAGCAGGAAAAATCTCCAGTTTTGGAGTCCCACAAGCTGTGTTTTTTGATTGCACTGCAAAAGCCTGGGTTTGCCTGTAAATACGTGTCCCTGTCACCCTCCACCATCTGCTGCCCCTCATCCCCCCATTGCAAAGGACACCACTGGCCTTGGAGGTTTCTGACCCTCCTTTTCCAGAGTGGTGACCACTGACCCTTCCCTCAGCTCACCAATGCCGGGGACGATGTCGTGGTTTTCTACAATGACAAGGCTTCCCTGGCCACCCTCCTGGAGATGATGACAGCAGCCAGGGATGGGGTGGAGGAGAACAGTCCCCTGATGTACCACATCTCACTGGTGGACCTGCTGGCTGCCTGTGCCGAGGGCAAGAACGTCTACACAGAGATCAAGTGCACGTCCCTGCTGCCCTTGGAGGACGTGGTGCGGGTGGTGACACATGAGGATTGCATCACGGAGGTACGGGGTGCCCATGGGGAGGGGGCTGGTGGCTTTGCACTGACTGCCTTCTGATGGTGCCTCTGCCCCCTGCCCCCCTCCCTGGCAGGTGAAGAATGCCTATGTGAACTTTGTCAACCACTGCTACGTGGACACGGAGGTGGAGATGAAGGAGATCTACACCAGCAACCATATCTGGACCCTCTTTGAGAACTTCACCCTGGACATGGCCCAGGTGTGTGGGGAGGGTTGGGTGGGAGGGACACAGCAGCAGTGGCTCAGATGGAGTCAGGGTGGTGTCACTGAGGTTCCCTTGAAGCCACCCATGGGAGAGGGCACCACAGGGACTGGTGTAGCTGCTACTGTAGGAGCTGGGGAGTGGGCAGGGCTCTGTCACGGACCTGGGATCTGTGTCACCAGCCATGTTCTTCAGCTCAGCATGGTCCCAGCAGCATTGTGGGCCAGCAGCATCTGGCCAGACACGATCTTGCCTCTCCCTGGTGCCATCAGCATCCTCCCTCCCCTCACAGATGTGCAAGAAGCGAGAGAAGCGCCTGCCAGACCCCACACTGGAGAAGTACGTGCTGACAGTGGTGCTGGACACCATCAACGCATTCTTCAGCTCCCCCTTCTCGGAGAACAGCACCTCACTGCAGGTGACAGGGCACTGCTTGGACAGGATGGCTGGGGGAGGCAAACAGCTCATCCTGCCCCCCAAAACCAGGTCTGGGCACCTCATGCTGACACACACCTGTCTGCTCTCTCCTTCAGACCCACCAGACCATTGTGGTGCAGCTTCTCCAGTCCACCATGAGGCTGCTGGAGTGTCCGTGGCTGCAGCAGCAGCACAAGAGCTCGGTGGAGTCCTGCATCCGCACACTGGCCATGGTCGGTAAGAGCCACACTGCAGCCCTGCCAGTGCCCACAGGGCAGGGCACACAGCCTCCCTGGGCACCCTCTGCCCTCACAGTGAGCAGGAGCCACTGTCCCTCCTGCAGGGGTTGGCAGGATGCCATGGTGAAGGGCTGCTGGCAGCAAATGGGAAGGTTGGGCACCAGGATGTTGGTTTTTTTGAGCTACATCTCAGCACGACCAGGGTGGTGTGGGGATAACTGGAGCCTGGGCTTGGTTGGATTCTCCCTGGTGTGTTCCTGCCTGGACACAAAGCCAGCTTTTATGGTGGTTTTCCCTGGCCGGGACTTTGCCCTCAGCGTGCAGCTGCCTGACTCAGGATGAGGCTTGTTAGCACTGAGTCACCACGGAAAGGATTGCTGGTGGCTGGGCACTGGGTGGGGATTTCCCTTTGGAATTTGAGGCAGGTTGCTTACAACATCTCCATGCTGGGCTTTCCCAACTAAAAATGAGCTAGTGCCTCTTTCCACCCTACACTGGGCTGGGGGAACTGCGGGTGATGTGCTGCAGTGGGAGGCAGGGGTGGAAACACTCCAGCCCCCACTGGCCTGGAGGAGTTTACTCTCGTATTTAACCCAAATCTCTGCTGCAAATGAAGTGAACGCTGGTGAAGGTGTGCCCAGTGTTGGGCAGGGTGACAGGACCCAGCTGATGGGGTGGGCTGGGTCGTGTCTGTGCCCAACCCTGGCCCTGTGTCCCGCAGCCAAGAGCCGCTCCATTGCACTGCCCATGGATCTGGATGCCCACGTCAGCTCCCTGCTCAACAGCAGCTCCACCAGCACCGTGCAGAGGAACACCTCCAGCTACAAAACGGCCACACGCACCTTCCCCCGCGTCTCCACCACCCCCAACCAGTGGGACTACAAGAACATCATAGAGAAGCTGCAGGTGCGGGGCAGGGGGTGACAGTGGGGCAGACGGCAGGGAAGCGCTGGCATTGCAGGGTCCCTCTCCCGTGCCAGTGGCTCCTGAGCACGGCCTGGCCCTGAAGGTGTGTGCTGTGACTTGTAGGACATCATCACTGCCCTGGAGGATCGCCTGAAGCCACTGGTGGAGGCTGAGCTGTCTGTGCTGGTGGACGTCCTGCACCGGCCGGAGCTGCTCTTCATGGAGGGGACGGAGGCGTTCCAGCGATGCGAGAGCGGGGGGTTCCTGTCCAAGTGAGGGTGGCTTGCAGTTGCCCAGGGAGTGCTGGGAGGGGCTGGGGAGCTTGCTTTCGTTGTGGGTTGTGCATCCAGCATGTGCCTGCAGCCTGGAGGGGTGGTGGGATGATTCCCTCAGGGCTCCTCTGGTCCCTTTTGCCTGTGTGACAATGGCTTTGCTGTGCCAGGCTGGTGCAGCACACCAAGGACCTCATGGAGACGGAGGAGAAGCTCTGCATCAAGGTGCTGAGGACGCTGCAGCAGATGCTGGTGAAAAGGAACAAGTACGGCGAGAGGGTGAGCACCGTGGTCCCGTGGCACATCCTCAGCCCCCTCTGTGTCTGTGCAGAGCCCTCCCTGTGCATCCAACGGTGCTCAGCTGGTTCTGCCCTGGCACTGCCCCTGCATCAGGGCACTTGTGATGTTGTTTTGCCTTGGCAGGGGAACCTGCTGCGGAAAACGCTCATGAACAATTACCTGCAGAACAAGAGGTCCAGCTCCAAAGGAGAGATGGGGGATGCTGCTGGGGGAGGTGAGTGCCCCTCCCCAGCCCCTTCCCCACTTCACTCTGCTGCTCACACACACCTGGAATTCCCAGCTCCTTATCCATGACGGGGTCAGTTCTGTAGGTGGTGTGCGTGTCCCTACCTCCATGGAAGTAAAGGATTTGGGAAGATGAAGGGATGGGACTGAGATGCCCTGGCAGTGATGTAGCTGTGTTGGTCCTCCTGCACTGGCACAGCATCACATCCATCGTGTCCTCTCACACAGGCCAGGACCAGGACTGGTCTGCCATCGCCGCTGTCCAGTGCCGGCTGGACCGGGAAGGGGCCACCAAGTTGGTGGCTGACCTCATCATGAACACCAAGAACGAGAAGATCTTCCAGGAGAGCATCCTGCTGGCCATCCGGCTGCTGGACGGCGGCAACACCGAGATCCAGGTGCGGAGGCAGATTGTGCAGCCGGGGTTTGGTGTGGGCAGTGGGATGTCCCAGCACAGGGACAGCGTGGGCGCAGGGCAGTGCTCAGCTCTGGCCAAAATACCTCCTGGTTGCCTGTGTTTGTGCCAAAATCTGGTGGTTGTGTTTTCTGACTCCGTGGCTGGAGCGAGGGCTGGAGGCTGCAGAGGAGGCAGGTTGTTCCAGGCTTTTTTCTGGAGTTATGCTGATGCCCTCTGCCGGGTATTCTTAAAATGACTCAGGGCCGCAGCTTTTGGATGGGAACTCCAGGCTTATCCCAAATCCTTTATAATAGAGAAGCTGAAAAACTCTGTGTGCAAAACCCAGTAGGGCTCTAGGCAAAACCCAGCTTCTCTTGGGCAAGGTTTTGAGCACTGCCAGCTCAGAAGGGCAGGCAGGGACAGTTTGGAACCCGCGGTGGAGACCTGAACAACTATCCTCCCTGCTCCCAGAAATCCTTTTACAACCTCATGACAAGCGACAAGAAGTCTGAGAAGTTCTTCAAGGTTTTGCACGACCGGATGAAGAAGGCACAGCAGGAGACCAAGTCCACGGTGTCCGTGAACATGAGTGACATTGGGAACAAGCCTCGTGAGGACAAGGACGAGCCAGACCCTGGCACCAAAGGTCCGGGGCCGTCTCCCCTGGGCAGGGCCAGCCCTGGACAGCGCGATGCTGACGGGGTGGGATTTCCCTTTAGGACGAGGAGACCCCTTCCTGATGCCCGGCACCCCCACGCGGTACCCGCTGGCCGTCGGGTTTCGGAAGGGCCACGACACGGGGGAGCAGGGCCAGAACAACGAGATGGGGGTGACAGTGCTGATCATGGAGCCCATCCTGCGCTTCCTGCAGCTGCTCTGCGAGAACCACAACCGGGACCTGCAGGTTGCTTATGGGGCTCCTGGGCTCGGGGGGGTGCTGGAGTGGGGGAAGGTTGGGCTCTGCCATAATTCGGTCCCAAAGAGCAGCACCAGCTGCTCTGTGCCTCAGTTTCCCCATCTGCAATGCACCATCCCCTATGGATAACTCGGGGCTGTGAGAGGAGCCATTCGTGGCTGAGTGAGCGAGGGCTGTGCTTGAGGTCTGTAGGTTACAGGGGTTGTTCCAGCCCAAATATCCATCACACTGTGGCTGGAGGGGCGTTGGGAGAGGGATCAGGGCTGGCCACACCAAGCAGTGCTGCTCAGCCCCATTCCTGGGCTTTGCTCAACAGAACTTCCTGCGCTGCCAGAACAACAAAACCAACTACAACCTGGTGTGTGAGACTCTGCAGTTCCTGGACATCATGTGTGGCAGCACCACGGGAGGTTTGGGGCTGCTGGGCCTCTACATCAACGAGTACAACGTGGCCCTCATCACCCAGACCCTGGAGACCCTGACTGAGTACTGCCAGGGGCCCTGCCATGAGAACCAGGTCCGGGGGTCTCTGTGGGTCCCTCAGGGGGGGATGTGTGGGACAGGGTTTGGTTTCAGAGTGTGAACAGAAGCAGAACATGGGCAGGGTCACAGGGCTGCTCCCCTGGTCAAGAGCTGCTGCTTGGCTGGATAACGTGGTGATGCAAATGGCAGGTAATTAGCAGTGTGAGTGGTGCCTTTTGAAGGGAGACAGGAGGTTTGGGGCTCCTGGGGTGACCAGGCAGGGTCAGGGCTGCAGGCAGGGCAGCATTTCAGCCCTGGGTTGTGCTGGAGGGTGAAGCTGGGAGGACCAACAAGATAACATTTCCTGTCTCCCCCAGAGCTGCATCGTGACCCACGAGTCCAATGGGATCGACATCATCACAGCCCTCATCCTAAATGACATCAGCCCCCTCTGCAAGTACCGAATGGACCTGGTGCTGCAGCTGAAGGTACCCAGAGCCCTGGGCTGGGCTGGTGGGCACGTGTGTGTGTGTGTGTCACTGCTCATGTGTGTGTGTGTGACTGCACGTGTGTGTGTGTCACTGCGCGTGTGTGTGTGTCACTGCTCATGTGTGTGTCACTGCACGTGTGTGTGTGTCACTGCGCGTGTGTGTGTGTCACTGCTCATGTGTGTGTCACTGCACGTGTGTGTGTGTCACTGCGCGTGTGTGTGTGTCACTGCTCATGTGTGTGTCACTGCACGTGTGTGTGTGTCACTGCGCGTGTGTGTGTGTCACTGCTCATGTGTGTGTCACTGCACGTGTGTGTGTGTCACTGCGCGTGTGTGTGTGTCACTGCTCATGTGTGTGTCACTGCACGTGTGTGTGTGTCACTGCGCGTGTGTGTGTGTCACTGCTCATGTGTGTGTCACTGCACGTGTGTGTGTGTCACTGCGCGTGTGTGTGTGTCACTGCTCATGTGTGTGTCACTGCACGTGTGTGTGTGTCACTGCGCGTGTGTGTGTGTCACTGCTCATGTGTGTGTCACTGCACGTGTGTGTGTGTCACTGCGCGTGTGTGTGTGTCACTGCTCATGTGTGTGTCACTGCACGTGTGTGTGTGTCACTGCGCGTGTGTGTGTGTCACTGCTCATGTGTGTGTCACTGCACGTGTGTGGATCTGCTGGCAGGGCCAGTTGTGCTGCGGGGTGAGGTGCTCCCTGTAGCAGGGGCTGTGCACGTGTCAGACCCTTGAGTGTGGGAACACATGGGCTCAGGTGTTCTGCCCACCCCGAAGCCCTGGGCAGTTGCAGGGCACAGCTGCCCTCAGCAAGGGCTTCTCCTTGCCAGGACAATGCTTCCAAGCTCCTCTTGGCCCTCATGGAGAGCCGGCACGACAGTGAAAATGCTGAGAGGATCCTCATCAGCCTCCGTCCACAGGAACTGGTAAGGGAACTGGGAGTGCCCCAGCCTGGCTCCACTGAGCCCCCAGCCTCCCCCAGCCTATTGCTGGGCCTCCTCTGCTCCAGGTCCTGCTGCAGTTTCTGGTTTGCATCGACAGCCATTTCACTTGCTTGATCCCACTGCTCCAGCTTTGCTGCCCAAGGGTTTTCCCAGAAGAGGAAGCCAAGGCAGGGAGATGGGAAGGATTCACTGCCCCTCCCCTGCCTTGCAGGTGGATGTCATTAAGAAGGCCTATCTGCAGGAGGAGGAGTGTGAGAACGCTGAGGTTTCTCCCCGGGAAGTCGGTCACAACATTTATATCCTGGCGCTGCAGGTAAGGGGCTGTGAGAGCAGGAACCTGCCAGGCTGGGCTCCCACTCACAGATTGCATCTTTTTCTCAGTATAAATGTACATTTTCCTCAGTCAGAGTGGCCTCCCTGGGGAGGCATGGCTGAAAAAATGTGCTTCTGTCTCCCATGAAAATCCAGCCCTGACTTGCTGGCCATCCTGCTCCCCCTGCCCCCCACGTCCCTCTCCAGTGTCCCACTCCCATCCCCACCAGCCTGTGCTCACTGTCACCCTCCCTGTCCCTTTTCCAGCTCTCCCGACACAACAAGTCTCTGCAGCAGCTCCTGAAGCCAGTGAAGCGAATCCAGGAGGAGGAGGAGGAGGGCATCTCATCCATGGTATGGAGGAGCCTCAGGGGTGGAGGCAGAGCCCCTCTGAGCAACCTTGACCAGAGGCTGCAAAGAGTCTCCCACCCTTGCTGAGCCTACCTGGGCTTTGTTGTGTAGGATTTGATGGATTTTGTTGTTCCCCAAGGGGACTGAGGAGAGAAAGACATATGAGTGTGGGGCTTAGCCATGGGGTGACACAGGCTGGTGGCCCTGGGGGGATCCTGCTGTCACCCACTTTCACCCCTTCCCTTCAGAAAGGAAGGGCTGAGTCCTTCACTGTCGTTTCTTGCCCATGTACTTTAGATCCCGACAAGACTCAGCAGCAATATGATTTCCCTGGGGTTTTGTGAGCACTGGTTTGTAATTTGTGGATTAGCAGCACTTGGATGTAATTATTGCAGGGAATCGAATGTCTGTCACCGCAGGGAGCACTCACACCCCTTTAGGAAGCTTTAATTCATTTGATTTTCCTTGAAACCTCATCAGCTGTGGGATATGTTGAGGCACGTTGTCGGAGCAGTTGGCTCTGGGCTGCAGCCACACTCATCCTCTCCCTCTCTCCACCCAGCTCAGCCTCAACAACAAGCAGCTGTCACAGATGCTGAAGTCAACAGCCCCAGTGCAGGAGGAAGAGGAGGATCCACTGGCATATTATGAAAAACACACATCTCAAATCGAGGCAAGACCTCTTGGCTCTTGGGTTTCCAGGTTGCCCATGGCCCACGTGGCTCCAGATACCTCATGCCTGGTTATCGTGCACCAGGATCCTTCCCCCTTCCCATCCCTGTGCTGGCAGGAGCATTATCAGAACCCAGGAGCTGAGGGATGAACGGCTCCCTGGACCCTTCCCTTCTCCCACAGTGGGATGCAGCTGATCCAGCAGCCCCACCCTCACCCTTGGCATGGCTCCCAATTCCCAGCTTCCCTCAGCACAGCCAGGGCTGCCTTTGGGGCAGTTTGTAGCATTCCAGACCAGCAGCCAGTGATACCTGGATCCTGTGGAGTGGGAGGCAGGAGGGGAAGGCACAGCTGGGTCTGGGAAGGAGGAAAGCACAGTGGGACAGGGCAGGATCTGATGTCTCCCTGCCCTGCTCCTCACAGATCGTGCGCCTGGACCGGAGCATGGAGCAGATCATCTTCCCAGTGCCTGGAATCTGCGAGTTCCTCACCAAGGAGACCAAGTACCGCCTGTTCACCACCACGGAGCAGGACGAGCAGGGCAGCAAAGTCAGTGACTTCTTCGACCAGTCGTCCTTCCTCCACAACGAGATGGAGTGGCAGAAGAAGCTGCGCAGTAAGAGCAAGGCAGACCTTCCCCTGGTGGGAAACTGGGGGGGCATCCCTGCTGGGAAAGGGCTGAAAACCTGGCAGCAGCCTGGAAATCACATCCCTCAGCTCCCTTTGCTCTGTAGAGCACCACACACACCCGGCAGTGTGCTGGGAGTGGAGGTTGAAGATTGCAGGGATGTGATTCCTCTGTGCCTGTTAATGCAGTTCCCCAGTGCTTGAGATGCATCTTAGAGCACATTGCCTGGGATTCCACCTGAGGTGTTTTCCCTGGAAAGCCCTCTCTGATTTTAGTTGCCTTCAAAGCCAGGATGTAGAAGCTGCATATGTTTCTCTGCACCCTGCAGACCTGCTCAGGGACTTTCAGGCTGCATCAGGATGGAGATCCTGGCTATAAATCTTGGGAGCTGAGCAGTAGAGAGTCACACTCTGGATACTGGGATGCAGCTAAGGAGTAGTGTAGCAGCTCTGAAGGAGGAGAGAGAGCCAACCTCACTCCAAGGTGTCAGAGCAGGCCAGAGGGCTGGGAAACCAAGGAATGTGAACAGAACCACTGAGAACATGCACTCCTATTCCAGCAGATGAGGGGGGATGTTTTCAAAACACACTAGGAATGTTTGGAAGGAGGTGGCCACTCTGGGGCCACCAGCTGCTCTGAGTGGAGCCCGTGAGGGCTCTGGGAGGACACAGCCTGCCCTGTTGGCTTGAGGCTGGCTGAGCTTTGTGTGTCTGCCTCCTCTCCCCCCAGGCATGCCGCTGATGTACTGGTTCTCCCGCAGAATGACGCTCTGGGGAAGCATTTCCTTCAACCTGGCTGTCTTCATCAACATCATCATTGCTTTCTTCTACCCCTATGTGGAAGCCACTTCAATGGGTAAGTGCCTCAGCATCTGCTGCTCCTCAGGGGGGAAGGCAAAGGGGTCTTCATATGCAGGAAAACTGTACTGCCCTCATCTTGGGTTTCTTTTGGACTCCTGAAGCCCCAAGTCCTTCCTGCTGGGCAGAGGAAGGTATTGAGTCAGGATTCAGTTTCCAGCCCTCCCACTGCTTCCTTCTTAGAGAAACCTCTCTTCTCCCTGGGCTGCGCTTTCCCTGTTTGTAGAATGTGGGAAGCAGTGATGGAATTCATTCCTGTTGTCAGGCACAGTCTCCATCATCTACAGTGAGATCTCAGATAAAAGGTGTTAGAAAATGTATCAGTAAGAACCATCTGAATCAATACAAGTCTTCGCAGTCCAGCACAATCCCTCTCTCTGATAACGAGCTCATTAGAGCTCCTGGACAGCCTGGCAGCAGCAGTGCCTGACTGGCAGCTGCATCCCATCTCCTGCCAGTTAATGCCCATGGGTCTCCCTTTCCCAGGAGTGCTGGATTCCCCTCTGATCTCGCTGCTCTTCTGGATCCTGATCTGTTTCTCCATCATGGCCCTGTTCACCAAGCGTTACGGTGTCCGCCCGCTGCTCGTGGCCCTCATCCTGCGCTCCATCTACTACCTGGGCATTGGGCTCACACTCAACATCCTGGGAGCCCTCAATGTGAGTACTGCCCCGGTGCTGGGGACGCAGGAGGCTGTTCTGCATTCCTGGAGTGCAGCAAACCCGCCCCCACCTCCCGTCTCTGGCTGTTCCCAGCTGACCAACAAGATCGTGTTCGTGGTGAGCTTCGTGGGCAACCGAGGCACCTTCATCCGTGGGTACAAGGCCATGATCATGGACGTGGAATTTCTGTACCACGTCGGCTACATCGTGACGAGTGTCCTGGGACTCTTCGTGCACGAGCTCTTCTACAGCATCCTGGTACAATAAGTGCAGGTGTTTGGGGCTCAGGTGGCCTGGCTGCCCTGTTAGAAGCTGGAATGTTCCTATGACATCTTCCAGGGGCCAGTTGATAGCAGAGAGAACAATTCCCTGTGCTCTAATCTTTGCATGGGCTGATCTTTCTGCCTCCTGACAGGATCTATTGCTGTCTCTCTCCTGGTCCTGTGCTGTATCTCTCTTTCTAATCTCTGCTGTGTACTTTATCTGGGTCAGCTGGGAGACAACGTGAGCTGGCAAGGGCAGAGCCAGGGTGAATGTAGCCTATTCTTGGCTCTCCTGCTGAGCATAAGTCACTTCATTCTTCTCTTCTTCCCTTCAGTAAGCTGGGAAACTTAAAGGCTTTGTGTGAAAGTTAGTCAAGGTCTGCTGAGTGATCCAAGATCTCAGGATAAAATGGGATATAGATAGGCTGGGCATTATCAAGGAAAGCACCCTGCAGCATTTCTTTGCTCCTGGGTCCTTTCAGCTGTTTGACTTGATCTACCGTGAGGAGACCTTGTTCAATGTCATCAAAAGCGTGACACGGAACGGCCGCTCCATCCTGCTGACAGCCCTGCTGGCCCTCATCCTCGTCTACCTCTTCTCCATCGTGGGCTTCCTGTTCCTGAAGGATGATTTCATCCTGGAGGTGGACCGGCTGCCAGACAGCAAAGCCAAAGGTTGGTCAGCCAGGAGTGCCCGGGACCAGGCAGAGGGTGGGCCACTGGGACCCACTGCAGAAACACACACACCTCCCTGTGTGTGCACTGGGAGGGGCCTTGTAAACTGGGAGCACTGGTTTTGGGTGAGAAGAGAAGATGTCTGCCTGTGCTGGACTGGGGATCTCGTGCTGCGGGTTAGTGGTGGCAGAGAAGGGGGTGCAGGGCTGCAAATGGAGGGTCAGCACTGTGGAGTGCCACTGAACCCTGAGAAAAACATTCAAAGCCTAGAAAAAACTAGGAGAATATGAGGTGACCTTTTTCCAAGAAGTCTGGAATCTCCTTGGAAGCAGTGGAGAAGTGCCAGTGACAGCAGTGAGGAGCTTGGCTGAGGTGAGGGGCTGCTCTGACAGGGCTGTGGTCTCTTGCAGATGATCCCTTGGGGATGCAAAGGAACCTGGACACCTTCATGGAGTCGTGCAGCAGTGACAAAATCAGCTGCTCTGCTGCACCCACTGCCTTGGAAGGTAAGAGAGAGCTCCTTAGAGTGGCTGACTGTGTTCATGACAGAGGAGATTCGCCAGCCAGCTTGGGAAAATCCCAGCTTTTCCAAGATGGAAACAAACGGCCCATTTTCTGGCACATGTCAGGCAAGAGGCCTGTGAATTTTGCACTGACCCTGGCATAAGAAATGTTAAAGTAGATTCAATGAATCATAAGGGGAGTTGGAGCTTGAGGAGCACTCGGCCAAACACCTCCACAGCGAGAAGCTGCTGGAGGAGCTGCTGGGACAGGGCTGCTTGGGAGATCCCCTGCTCCTGCATCCCTGCAGCCAGAGTCACCCCCTTGTGAGGGTCTGGTGCTCCAGCCTGGTCTGTGCTCTGAGCTTTGCTCCTGTTCTGCCCTCCAGAAGCTGACCCTGAGCAGTGGGAACGTGCCTGTGACACGCTGCTCATGTGCATTGTCACTGTCCTGAACCATGGGCTGCGCAACGGCGGCGGAGTCGGGGACATCCTGCGGAAACCCTCCAAGGATGTGAGTGGGAGCAGCACTGGGACCTCTTTCTTCTGCTGAATCCTGCTGTATTCACTGCTGTGCAGCTGCCCTCCCTCCCTGGGAACTGTGACACATCCATCCAGCCCTTACCCCCCTGTTGTCTGTCCTCCAGTGCTTCCCTCCTCCCTTCCCAGTCTCACCCACTATTCCCCTCCCCTGGTGCCCTCAGGCACAGCTGGAGTGGCTGGAGCAGAGCTGTGCAAGACACCCTGTTCTCCCCCTCATCCATTACAGGAGTCCCTGTTTCCTGCTCGGGTTGTCTACGACCTCCTCTTCTTCTTCATTGTCATTATCATCGTCCTCAACCTCATCTTTGGGGTCATTATTGACACCTTTGCTGATCTGAGGAGCGAGAAGCAAAAGAAGGAAGAGATCCTGAAGACCACCTGTTTCATCTGTGGTGAGCACTGGGAATACAGGAATTGCCCCAAAGCTCTTCCTCCCTCCAAGGTTGGGGGAAGGAAAAAAATTCAGTTGGTTTCTCATTGTTTTTTATTGATCACTGCAAAACTTAAATCTGTTCAGCAAGGAGTTGCTGCCCTGTGAGGGGTTTCAACAAGGACACAAGTGAAAGGGGAATTCTCCTTGTTGTTCCTCACCCTGGTAATAGGTGTTAAACTAAAACCACTTTGTGGTGTTCTTGTCACTGTGCATCTCCTTCCTTAGTCAGTGGGGGGGAAAAAAGCAGCATATTACTAAAGAAATAAAATACAGAAAATATTCTGTCAGCAGAAGGCATCCAAAAAACAAAACCAACAAAAGAACAGGAAAACCCTAAGAAGTCTTGCTGCTTTTTTCTTAAAAGATCCTCTGGGTCCATTTCATGTGTGTAGGTACCTGGGCAGGGGCACAGCCAGCAGGACTTTCAATGGAAGCCTCCTGAACAGTGTCCAAGGCCAGGCTGGATGAGGCTTGGAGCAACCTCGTGTAGTGGAAGGTGTCCCTGCCCACTGCAGGGGCTGGAACTGGTGATCTTTAAGGTCCCTTCCAACCCAAATCTATTAATCTATGATTTCCCCCTGCTTTGGGGGAGAGCACTTGAAGGTCACCCCTGTGTGAGGATGGAGTTATCTGTGCTTCCACCTGTGTTTGCTGCTCCCTTCTTACCTTCTCCCTTTCTCCAACCTTCCCTGCCTTTCCCAGGACTCGAGCGGGACAAGTTTGACAACAAGACTGTGTCCTTTGAGGAGCACATTAAATATGAGCACAACATGTGGAACTACCTGTACTTCATCGTGCTGGTGCGGGTGAAGAACAAGACGGACTACACGGGGCCTGAGAGCTACGTGGCTCAGATGATAAAGGTACAGGTCCCCTGGGGCAGCTCCTTTGCCTTCACAGACTGACTGCCCTCGGGGCATTGACAACAAGGGGCTGGCCAAAGAAAAAAGGGCTCCAAGAACTCCTGTTGGAAAATATTTAGTCAGGCTGCAGTGCCTTGGTTTGGTTTGAGCTGGTTATTTCCACTTTGCCATCCCAGTCAGCACCGTGTTGATGGTTTGGACTGTGAGTTGAACCAAGCAGGAAGGAGTGTGACTTCAAGGGAGTCTCAAGGCAAGGGAGGGAAAGGAAATTGAGGAAGGCTGCAAGAAACAAACTAGAAATGGAGCATGCTTGGAAAATTTGCAGAGATGCTTGCAGAGAGAATTTCTTTAATCCCTAAGTACCCTGCCCCAAGATCTCTTCCCTCCTCCTCTCTGCCCTCTCCAACTCCCCCTCTCCATGGTTATCTTTCCAGAACAAGAACCTGGACTGGTTCCCCCGGATGAGAGCCATGTCCCTGGTCAGCAATGAAGGGGAAGGGGAGCAGAATGAGATCCGAAATCTGCAAGACAAACTGAACACCACAATGAAGTTGGTGTCCCACCTCACTTCCCAGCTGAATGAGCTCAAGGAGCAGGTATGGACACTGATAAAAAGGGAACTCTTGGCTGTGGGAACCCCTTGCCCTCCCCAAAATAGACACTGGGCAGGGAGGAGGAGGAGGCAGGACCTGTCCAAGGGCAGTACAACTACACTAAAAGCAAAGGGCTCCTGCAGCTCATTTTTGGGGGGAATTGGGACACCTGGGACACGTGATTTTGTATAGTGCCACTCAGAGGGTTTTTGGCAGAGGCTGAAAGCAGCATAGTCAGACACCTGGCGAGTGTGCCAGAGCAGGAGGGCCTGGTTCCTGCCTCACCTGTCCTGGTTTGAACTGCAGATGACGGAGCAGCGGAAGCGCAGGCAGAGGATGGGCTTTGTGGACGTCCAGAACACCATGAACCACTGACCCAGCGACCCACCACACCCGTGTGTCAGCTGAGGAGGCTTATCCCTGGGTTCCAGGCATGGACATCACTGTCTGGGGATGATGGACCACATGGAAAGGGCTTCCCAGGCAGCATTTCCCTTAGAGCGCTTGTAAGCAATGCCAGGACCAGGGACTGGCTGGATTCCTCCCCACACCTGGGCCCAGGTTTACTCTCTAATGCCCTTGTAGGAAGATAAATCATCCAGGACTTCTATTCCTCATTGCAATAACTCTTTATTTTTGCAAATGTGGAGGGTTGTACCTTTATCTCCATGCGCTCCATCCCCTCAGGTGTGGGGGAAGTAGCTGTAGGGCCGCAATATTTAACTTATTCCGAGTGCCACTAGTCCCTGTGGGTCTTTGCAAACCAGCCATGGTATCTGCTGGGCCTGCTCCACGCTGATCCCCTCCCACTTCAAGAATTCTGTTCATCATGTGGTGCAGTAAAAAGGAGCTGAACTCAAGGAGGTGGATTTCATTTAATGAACTCACCAGATGAGGAGCTGAGTTTGTCCTAGTGTGAAGCAGTCTTTGGCCTTTTTGTGGCCCAAGAGTCTTTGGGCAGCAGTAGTAGGAGCCTGCAGGTTTACAAGAGTTCACTGTGAAGGGGTGTCCTGTGTTTTAGTTTCATCTCTGGTGTCATGTTTTACTTTTTTTTTTTAGTTGTTATTGTTGTTACTTAACTGAAGTGTAAATTGCCTTAACTAAATTAAAAACAAAATCATGTTATAATAAAAACTTAAACATGGTAAAGAAAGTTCCCCTCCTGTGCCCTTTGGTGTGTGATGAGGCTGTTAAATAGCATCACAAAACAACCCCAGGACTTGAAGGCACACCAGGGCTGTCACCTGAGGTGCTTCACGCCCCCCTGCTCTCAGCTCCAGGTGTTACACACCCACTGCCATGAGGAACCACTGTGAACACCAGCCTTGGTTCCTGAAGCTCTGGACTAGAGCCTGCTGCAGTTCCAAATCCTTTCACTACCTGCCAGGAAAACACTGTTGAAACCCATAAAGAGGAGCAGCTGTTGGTGCTGTGGAGCCCTGGCACAGCTCTGCTCCAGACACTCATCCTTCCCAAGCCAACCCCAGTTCCAATCCCAAGAGCAGACACTGATGCAACCATTAAAGCTCTAAAAAGGAATAAAAGAGGCCATAACAGTGAAGTTGCATAGCACTTGAAATGTGTTTATGGCCCTACAAACCAGCATGTCATTAAATCCTGCCTTTGCCCCCAGCTCTGCAATAACCCACTCCGAGCCCACTCCTCGTGCTGAGGGGGATCTGCACAGAGCAGCTCATCCAGCAGCACTGCAGCATTTCACTGAGAGCTCCATTCAACTCTTGCAGTGCTCCACTGTCACCATGGCAAAGTCACCCTCAGTCTTCTCCTTGCCTTCTCAAAAGGAAAATAACTGTGATGATTAAAGTTCTCCCTCCCCTCACTCGCACTGTTCCTGTGCTAAAACACACACACGAGCACAGAGAGGTTCTCACATCATCCCTGCTGTCTTCACAAGCACATTTAAAGCTGCACCTCCTTGCTCTGTGCAGCTCCTGGTTGTTCCATTTTTATAATACAAAGGACCAGGTCTGATACCACATCTCTCCCTACACTACTCCAACAAGGCTTCAGCATGGATGAGTTAAGCTCTGCCCTAGATTTCCAGGAGAAAAAAAGAGGCACTAAACATAAAGGATATACAGGGCAGGGCTGAACAAAATGCTGTTGCTAAGAGGAATAAATGGTTTTATTCATCATGGCAACACACAGGGTTTTAGGGATATGTACAGTGCAGAAGCTGAGAGCTGGGCCCTCACTTCAAGTCCTCTTCGGGTTTCTTGGCAGAAAACTTTTCCCGCAGTCTCCTCCACGTCCCTTTTTTCATGTCTTCCATCTGTTTCAGAATGTCTGCAAGGGGAGAAGGGAGAGAGGTGGGAGCAGAGGAAGATAAGCAGAGGAATAAAACCCTCTTAAAACAGCTCTGCCTTCTATAGATTTTCCTTTTCTGACTTTTCATCTTAATGAATTTCCATTCCAGGCCCGAGGCGAGGTTGGTTTCCCTTCCAATCAATGCAGGGAGTCTCTTATCACTAACAACTGATATTCAGTTTCCACGCACTGCAATCAAAGTTAGGAATTGGAGCAGAACAAAAGTGCCCTGGCTTCCAGCTCTGCACTTCACAAAGCATGGGCTGAGAGAGCTTCTGCACAGGCTTCCCCCCAGGATCCAACACAAACACCAAAGGGAACTGGGAGATGGTGAAAGAGCAGCTGAGCTCCATGTGGGAATGGCAGAGCACTCGTGTTTGTCTCACACAGTTCCTGCTGTCTGACCCCACAGAGCCTTTGCAAACCCTGTGCTGATCCTGCCACTGCAAAATCCAACTGACTCTTCACCCCAAGAGATTCAGGAGCTACTCTGCAATTCAATTACTCTTGAAGTTACTCCTCATCAAACCCCCTCCTATACTTGCAGGAGCTCCTTGCTGCCCTCCAGTCCCAGGTGTTTAGAAGATGCCACAAGCTCCACAAAGCCCAGAATGTCCCTTTGCCCTGCAGTGCCCTCCCAGATGCAGCACAGTGTCAGTACCTGTAGCCAGGATCATCCTGCAGTCTTCTACTGTCACCCCAGTGAAGGTGGTGTCTTTCAGCCGTGGAAACTTCCCAGGTGAGCAGGAGAAGGAGACAGGCACAAACATGTTACTTGTGGAAAAGGTGCAAATGCCCCCATTTGGCACAGCCTGAGCTTGTTTCCCCTCCAGTTCCAGGCATTCTGTTCATCCAGACCAGGAACTACTGCCCTGCTCCCCCAGCACAGAGCCCTGGGCAGCTGCCCTGAGTGACCACAGGCACCAGGCACTGCTACACCCACTGCTGCTCTGCCCCTTGGGCCTTCCCAGGAGCCCTGCCATTCCCAGGAATCCTCCAGGGGTGAGGCAGACACCTGCAGCAGTGGTGATTGCCCCCAGAGGAGGGCCAGTGGTCAGGGGCAGAGCTCACCTTGTTTTTGTAGTAGTTGGTGTGGATCCTCACCAAGCTCTCATACATTTGGTCACAGGCCTCGGGGTCAGAGATCTGCAGGGACACAAGAGTCACACAAAAGTTATTTTACACTTCTACAGCAAAACCCACCTCCTTCCAAGGCCTGGGACAGTGGCAGTGAAGGAGCAGCACTGCAGGATGCTGGGGACCTGCTGTCCTGCTCCAGGTCTTTCCCCTCCACCTCCCCCCAGCTTGGCCTGCAACAACCACCAGACATGGGATTTCCAGACTGGACCTCAAACTCTGCATCAACCAGACCTGACAGAGCAGCTGTGAACACACAGAGAACACTGTGACCAGTTTTCTTCTCCCATTTATTGGCTGGTGCTGGGAAATCTGTGGCCCTTCCTGCTGCAAGGCCAGTTCTGTCACCTGTTCCACTGTAGGGACTCACACGGGACAATGTGCCAGGATGGGGGTCAGAAACTCCCTGTGCAGACTAAAAATAGTTTATAATTGATTAGGGAATGACAGGGAACAGCTTGGGAAGGGTAACTGGATTTCCATTTCAGTTTGGAAGCTCCTGCTAATCCCAAACCTGTGCCAGGTGCCCCAGAGGATGCACCTGCCTGGCACCAACAGCATCCCACCCCTGGAAATCCAGCAGCTCTGACTCCATGGGAATAAAACAGGTATTAGATTTCTAAGAGGCCTTTATAGCTCTAGTTCCTCTCTCAGAAAACTTCCTGCCTCGTGTCAGCACATTCCCCTCCCTGTATTCAGCCTCTCTACTCACAAATTGCCACCAGGCATCAATTTAGATTTCCAGGATGAGTGGCAGCTTTGGGATCTGGGAGCAAATTGGTGCAGCACATCCAGCTGTCCTAATCCTATGGAAAAGCAATAAACCCTTCCTGAAGTGTCTTTTGCAGACTAATCTGGTGACCACTACAGGATTAGGAGCCTGTAATGGTCCATGGAAGCCAGAAAGGCACCCGGGTACACCTGGTGCTGTGCTGTCACTACAGCCAGAGCCACAGAGTCCCGGGTACACCTGGTGCTGTGCTGTCACTACAGCCAGAGCCACAGAGTCCCGGGTACACCTGGTGCTGTGCTGTCACTACAGCCAGAGCCACAGAGTCCCGGGTACACCTGGTGCTGTGCTGTCACTACAGCCGGAGCCGCGTGTCACCCCCACAACACCCTCCTCAGAGCCACAACCGCGCCGGGCCCCCCGCCCACGGGGTGCTCGCTCCCTCACCGGGGTGTTCTCGCCCTCGCGGAAGGCCTGTGCCACCCGCTGCCGCAGGAAGGCCCCCAGGTCCCGCTGCCGCTTCGTCTCCTCCACGGGCCACTCCTCGCAGAGCCGCAGGAACCGCCGGTACCGGCTGGCGGCCATGGCGGTCACGTGGCGCCGCCGGTCACGTGGCGCCGGCGGGGCGGGAAGCGTGAGGGGACAGAGCGGGGGCGGGCCCGGCCCTGAGGGTGTCCCAAAATGGGCCCGGTCCTCACCGTGTCACAAACTGTGCCCGGTCCTCACAGTGCCACAAACTGTGCCCGGTCCTCACAGTGTCACAAACTGTCCCCGGTCCTCACAGTGTCACAAACTGCCCGGTCCTCACAGTGTCACAAACTGTCCCCGGTCCTCACAGTGCCACAAACTGTCCCCGGTCCTCACAGTGTCACAAACTGTGCCCGGTCCTCACAGTGCCACAAACTGTGCCCGGTCCTCACAGTGTCACAAACTGTGCCCGGTCCTCACAGTGTCACAAACTGCCCGGTCCTCACAGTGTCACAAACTGTCCCCAGTCCTCACGGTGCCACAAAATGTGCCCCGTCCCCGCAGTGCCACGAACTGCGCCCGGTCCCGATACTGTGCCCGGTCCCCACAGTGCCCCAAGCTGTGCCCGGTCCTCACAGTGTCCCCAAATGTGCCCCATCCTCACAGTGTCCCAAGCTGTGCCCCATCCCCACAGTGTCCCAAGCTGTGCCCGGTCCTCACAGTGTCCCCAAATGTGCCCCATCCCCACAGTGCCCCAAGCTGTGCCCCATCCCCACCGTGCCCCCCAGCCCAGGGCACTGAGGGACACCTCCATCGCTCCCTGGGCAGCCCCTGCCCAGGCCTGACCCCCTTTCCAGGCACAGATTCCTCCTCCTGCCCCTGCCCTGGCCCAGCCTGAGCCCGTTCCCTCTCCTCCTGTTGCTGTTCTCTCCTTCAGGGCTCCTCTCCTTGTTCAGGGCTCCCCCCTCCCGTGAATTCCAGGTCCCCCCAGATCCTCCTTCTCTCCAGGCTGAGCCCCCCCTCAGCTGCTCCTCACAGGACTCACACTGGTTTGGGGTGGAAGGGACATTAAACCCCATCCAGTGCCACCCCTGCCCTGGGCAGGGACACCTCTCACTGTCCCAGCTCCAACCTGGCCTTGGACACTTCCAGGGATGGGGCAGCCACAGCTTCTGTGGGCAACAAACGCTGTGTGAGGGGTGAAAAAAGAGGGCACAGGATGGTTTTTTGTCACTATTCTGCCAACAAGGTGCTGCTTTCTGTGCAGCACCAAGAACCTGCCCACCACAGACCACGGTGGGAGCCAGGACAAACCCATGGCTCAGTCACTATTGAAGCAAAGTGTTTGTGGCTTTTTTTTTTTCCCCTCAGTTATCTGAGTTTGTGGTCAAGAAATATGCAACACAGCCTTCCCAGGTGGACTTCAGGCCAAATAAAATACACAACTGGGCCAGATGTCTTAAATTTTCCAGCTATAAATTGCAGCAGCTCCCCAGCTGTCTGTAGTAAATCCGAGAGAAGGGTCTCCCTTGGGATCTGGGTGTTTAAACCTGTGGAAATAAGGACTCTCACAAAAATATGGACCTAAGCAAAGGACAACGTACCTCAAGGATGCTGTGGGAGGGAAAAGAGATGGACAACAGGGAGAGTTAGACAATTTTATTTATATCCCCACTCCCCAGTAATGGAGTTCTGCAGTTCAGTTCCTTGTGCAAGGACTTCTCCTTCAGGTTTCCCACACCATGCAGGAAGGAATTATATTTGTTCCATAACAATAATAAAATCTGTCTGCAAAAGCTGTAAACATTATTTTGAGTCTTTTGTTATCATCTGCTTCAAATACACACACACACAATATTTGTATCAAAGAATTTCTGGGTGACCTTCAATGTCCAGTCCCTGACTCAATCTCACACTGCTTTTTATTTTTTTGCTTTTTTTTAAGCAAAAATCCCTTGATGTGAATGGTTTTTGTGACTGATACCTAAGAGAGTCATTGCATTCCAGTCCCACCAGAGACCCTTGCTTAGAAAATTCCTGAAACATGCCCTGTTATAATCCCACAGGGATGCCAAGCCTTGGCAAGGGGCAGTTCTTGGTCTTCTGGAGCAGCACAGAGCCTCTGCAGGACTCGTACATGTGTTTGAACACCTGCACAGAGAACCCCAACCATCCCACAGCTCTGGGCAGGTGCAGCAGGAATGTTGGGGGTGTTTTTCTCCTCCAGTGGAGCAGGAGCTGGAGGGAACACTGCAATCTTAATTCTTGTCCCAGGCACCCAGAATCCCCTAAGCCTGTTTGGCTTCAGGAGCATTGGGGTGAGCAGGTCCTGGTTTATCATTAAGACTCTTCCAAGTAATGCTTTTTTTGGCTCACAAATAAATCAAGGACAGCAGTAAAGCCGGAAAGGAAAATAAATCTTCTGATGGATGGCGGAGGGAACAGATTCTCCCAGCTCTTTGCTTTTCATGCCTCAGTTCAGTGATGGCACATAGTGTTTCCAGCACTTCCCAAGCAATCCACGCTCGTTCCAACCAGGCACGGGCTGTCCAGCAGCCACCGCTGACCCCAGGCGGCATCTGCAGGGCTATCGGTCACTAGGAAATCCAGGCTATTTCACAGCAATTCTCATTTTCCTTCTGAGAAGTTCTGAAGGATTTTGATGAGATTCTCCAGGCCAAAAATGTACCCGTGGTCTGGCCCGTCGTGGGGGCTGGGGTTGCTTTTGGAGCCCTTGAAGGTGGTGTGGGCAAAGTCAATCATCCGCACGTCGACCCTGCAGGGATTCGTGCCGTGTGTTTTTGGGAAGGGAAGGTGGTGATCCAAGGCTGCCGAGCTCTCCTTGTGCTCCTGCCCGTCGTAAATGATGAGGAGTGAGCTGGAGTAGAACCTGTAGGAGCTTTGCTTCCTGATGACAGAGAGCAGAGCCTTGAGGCGCAGGATGATGGGCTCCAGCAGCTCCGCCCGCAGCTGGTTCCCCGCGCACAGGAACTGGCGCAGGGTTTGCCGGAATCCCTCTGGGGACAGTTTCCTGCCATAATACTTGTCTTTGCACAGGAAATGGCCAGTGTCTGCTTGGTAAACCTGGGGAGAGAGAAGGAACCCATAGAATCCTGTGTTAGGGACCCACTGGGATCATGGAAGCCCAGCTCTGCTCCCAGAGGGATGTCAGAGAGCAGGAAGGGATGCAGGTTCTGACACTGTTCACGCTGCATTGTGTGTGCTTTATAATCATCACTCTCATTACTGTCCTTCAAGCAGAGTTTTGAACATTCTGAGACCTGCTTGAGCAGAGTGAGGGAAGGAAATGTGTGGTTTGGGTTTACAGGAGGAAGGGTGGAGGTTTCGAGCAGGAGAAACAATCACATTGAGCCCCAAACGAGGCCCTGGCTCTCGCAGCACCAGGATGAGGTGGCTCAGCAAAGTCATGAACAGGGCAGTGCAGCGCTTTTTGGGGGGTTTTTGTGCAGCAGCCAAGAGCTGAGCAGGAGAGGGGAACCTGTGTTGGTGCACAGGCAGGTTCTCAGCTGGGGTAAACTGGTTCCAGCTGCTCACACTGGTGACAGTGCTACAGAAAAGGGTTGCCCTAAATGTGTCGTATTCTACACCTTTCCCTAAGTGTCCTTTTCATTCTGACACATCACAGAGTCGAGTTCTCACTGTGTTGGGGGGGAAAACAGAATGAAACTGCTTCAACTCACACCAGCAAAGAGTTGCTGGAGGTTTCCAGTGTGGTTCCAAGCTGAGTGTGGGGCAAACACCGAGGGGACGGGGGCTCTGCCTTACCTGCATCCCGCAGATGCGGACGCCCAGCGAGCCCGAGGTGCTCTGCTCACACTTCTTGATGTGCCGGGCTTTCTTCTCCTCAGAGGCATCATCCCCGTGCTGCCGTGTCCCCATCTTCAGGTCCAGGATGCAGGGAAAGCTGTACTTGGATACCACGTTTTCCAGCAACAGAAACTCTGAGCATGAGTTAAGGGAAACCCAATACTTTCAAATTCTAATTGAAAGAGGCCTTAAATCAAAGCAACTGCTGACGCTCTCCATAACAGCTCACAACTGTAATGAGACTTCCTGAGCCAATTTCTCTGCTGTGTCATTGCTATGGGCCTCTCGCTGCCAATTCCAGTTAATTTACTGTACTACAGTCCTACCAATTAAAGCCCCAACAGCTCCATTCTCCAGTGACATCGTAGCCCTGGGCTGTCACTCCGACACCTTCCCTTGGTGCTGAGCTCGCTCCAGTGGGTGGGGGAAGTTGTTAAACTCCATTACTCACATGACTGGTAGGTAATGAAGTGTAATAGGAAAATAAAAGGCGAGGCAGCTGCTAATTCCTGTACAGTTGTGTTTTTAAGTGTACGCCAAGGGGATCCTTGACTTCTGCTGAGCACTCTTTGTGGGAATTGGGTTTTTTCTTTCTCTTTTTTTTTTTTTAACTGTGGGAGAAGATAGCAAAGAGTATTCTGTATTTTCCCAGAGTCTGTGCAGAGCATCCCCTTGCAATAAACCATGCATTGATTCCAAGCTGTGATTTGTAGGCAGCACGTCTGTGCTGGAGGGGAGAGAGGAGAAAGGATACGATGAAGTTTGTTCTCACTGTGCTTGGAGGACATGCGGTTCAGGTGCTGCCTGTGACAGTGCAGTCCCCAGGGGTTGTAGCTCTTTCTTTCTGGCTGGTTTCCATTTGCATCTTCCAAAAGGGACTCTGAGTGGTATTGGAGCTCTGTCCTCAATAGCATCTTCCCTGGGCAGCTGCAAGAGCATACAAAGGAACACAGGGGGTTCATAAGCTCCAGAGGAGATTATTCCTTCCCTCCATTTTTTTTTTTGTAGAGCCTCAAACTTGATAAAGTGAATTTTCATGGACTCTCAAAGGAAACATATTGATCATGTCCAACCTGCAGAGATCCTTTGTTGCTCCATAACAGTAATTTTCAGAAAGGCAGCTATTTCTGCCTGCCAATATTTTCTTTCACTATAATTTAAAGTGTGTTGGCTCCCATGAAAAGCCATTCACAGCCCCAGTGACCAAGGATCTCTGCTTTTCCACCTAATGGGCACAGCACAGGCAAATGGTCCCCAACAATGGGAATGATTCCAAATTTAGAGGGGCTGGCTCTGAGGAGGGGAGGGAGGAAGGGAGCAATGAGGAGATCTGTTCTCCTTGGTCTCACTTATCCCAAACCCACCATTCCCATTGCTCCAAAGGCAGCGGTTCCATGGTAGCAATGTTGCACCTTCAGTCACAGCTGCCCCAGTTCTGAAGCAGTTTGGAATGAAGAATGTCTTACAGAAAACCTCTGCAAGGTCATGGCACACTGGAAGGTTCTCTTCCAGGGAGAGCTCTGCACTGGGACAGGATGTGGAGCCGTGTGGCTGTGGCCAGCAGAAGGGAACGCCCTTCCTGCTTGGTGACTGTTCTCCTGGGGCCTCTCCTCCCTTGGAATCAGGTTTAAAGCAGAGTTTGAGGCAGACATTTGAACAACAGCATCTCAGCGACAGCCAGATCTGCCAAGCTCTGTCCCCACACAGGGGAACAGCAGAATCATGGAGCCCTCAGGCTCTGCTCTTCTTCACCTCAGCTTTTGCCCACCGTGCCTTAAACCAGGAACTGGGCCACCAACCCATCCCAAACCCCGCAGCTGAGGAGCTTTGCAGGGAGTGTCCCACCCGTGACAGACCCTCACCTGTCTCTGAAGGTCCTGGTGACCTGGGTGTGGCTCCTCCTGACCGTGCCATGCTCGGTGCCCGTGCTGGTCACCCACTTGCGCTTGTGCCACAGGGTGACCGCGGGGTCACCGCCGGCGCTGTCCAGGCGGCCGCAGCCCTCGGGCTGCCCCAGGCCAGGGCTGGCCATCAGGGTCAGGTTGCCCAGGCTGTCCTTCTTGAGGTGCACTGAAACAATGCCTGGACACAAAGGGGGAAAACCAAATGAGAACGAGATGAACCCATGGGTGGAGGCTGGAAATGCTTTTCATTGGCAGAAAGCAAAGGGGGGGTTGGGGACAAGGAATTTTCCAAAGACACTCAGCATGCCAAGTGCTTCCTTTAACTGGAGAGCCCCCAGGAGCAGGGCAGGGACATGGGCACGGGCTGGCAGTGCTGCCCACACATTGCCATGGGTATGTCCTTCCCCTGGCACTGAGGATCATCCCCTGGGGGGAAGGACCGTCACACATCCAGTGTTTGTGCATGAGAGGGAACATGACCACGACCAGTGGGCATTTTTTCCACCCCAAGTGCTTAAAACACCATTATGCATTTTAGCATTGCAATTTTCCCTGACTCTGACAGGAATCACAGGGCTCAAATGCCAGCCAGTCCATCACAGATTTAGCCCAGTCTGAGCCCAGCCCTGGCACGGGGATGGCTGTCTCTGCCTCTCAAGTGACAGTGCAGGAATGGCCATGGCTCCAGCTCCAGCCAGCCCTGACCTTTCTGGGAAAGGCTGATAACACCATCCTGCTCCTGCAGCTCAGTCAGGACTGACTGAGCGTCCCCAGGAAGCAGGAACATATTTAGAGCACAGCCCTTTGGGAAAGGGGATCCCAGCTCCAAGCGAGGATGGGGAGGGCTGTGAGAAAACAAAACCATCACTGGAAAAAGCCCCGTTGGCAACATGTGGAGCTGTGTTTGATCCAGCTGTGCCCAGGGCATCTGCACCAGGTCTGCTGAGCATTTCAGCAGCTTAACAAGAAAGGGAGCTCTGCTCTCCCAAGAAAAGGTGCCAAAATAAGTAAATATGCAAAATCCATTCTCTCCATTTAAAGTGAGATTACAGAAAGCAAATACAGGCAGATGGCTTTGCCCTCCGTGCCTGCCAGGCTCTGCTGCCTGAGGGAGGTTTTCCCCACCTGGTTTGCAGCAGCCCCATGTCCCTGAAGCCACCAGCCACTCCCTTTAGACTGGGGGTGTCCAACCCTCCCTGGGTCCTGCATCCCATAACCTGCAGCTGTGTTTGGATGCACTTCCCTCCCACCCTCTGCTCAGCCACCACAAGCAGCTCTGTTCTCTTTTGCTGTACAGCCACAATTACTGTGAACAGATTGGATTAAACGGGCTGATTTTGCCCTGAAATGGGGGATGAATATACACAGGCTGCTCTGCCAAGGGACTGGGGGGCTGGAAACCTTAAGTAATATTTTTAGCTCTCCCAACCTTTTGCTCGTGGTAGTGAGCACAGGGAGCTCCACCTTCCTCAGGCTCCAGCACTACCCTTTCCCTGAGTCCTCTTCATGAAAAATCCATATTGCTGAGGGTGAACAAATCTCTGAGCCCAGGTGCCTGCTCCGAATTTTCAGGGGATGTAGGCAGGAGAAAAAGCCAGTGTGTCTTTTGCCTAAACCAAAACCTTTACATTTCTAAAAAGTGACTGTGAGGGGGGAGTGGAGCCCTGGATTCCAAATGCAGTGCTCTGACAGCCTGTAACCTTAAAAACTGTCCCAGTTCCTGCCTCAGTCAGCAGGGCTGTGCTCATTTACATAGTGCTGACGGGCTGGCCCCAAAAACTTATATATAGCGTGAAACCAAGAGTCGTTAAGTATCTTCCATTAATATGAAAATTAATGGGGAGGTTTTCAAAGGCAAGAAGGAGCATTAAATTGGAAGAGAATGTGATCCTCTCCCTCCTCCCAGGTGAAAATTCAGGCTTCAAAAAGCTACATCTCAGCCTGAAAAATGCTTTTGTTTCCTGGTGCAATTCCATGCGGGTTTGCACATGTCCTGCAGTGACCTATGTGTGTAAAACAACTCCCTGACACATGGCAAGAGACCTTCTCCTTTGCTGCAGCAAGAAAAGATCTCTCTGGGAGCAAAGGTGCATTTGGGTGCATGTCTGTGCTGGCCTTTAGTGTCCCTGACACCCCAAACTCATCCTGCTGGCACCAGGGAGGCAGCCAGGGGGTATTTATGGGTGCTGGCACCACGCTGGTGGCATCCCAGGGATCCTGGGGAGGTTTTGCTATGGAGCTCTGCCCTCGGGGGGTTATTTTTACATTTACAAGCACATTCATTTACTGCTGCCTGCAATGGGAACCTGAGCAGAACTGGGCTGGAAAACAAGCCCAGCATCCCCCTGCAAGCTCAGCTGGGGCAGGCAGGGCTTGGAAGGGACTGGGAAGGGGGAAGCTGGTCCCAAGGTCACCAACCTGCCTGATATGGTGAGGGGAGCAGGAAGAGAGCCACCAGCTCGAGGTGAAACTGGAATGATATTTGATCACCCTTGCACAGAATGTCACCATTACACAATGCTCCCAGGGCCTAAGAATAGAGATGAGGCACTTGGACACATGTGAACGGGTGATGGAACCCTCAGGATCATTCCCTCTGATGCTCATCACCCCCATCCTCGTGGGAAAACATCCCACCTCTTTAATTGCCTGGCAGCAGGGCTGGGACAGTCAGGAGATGGAAATACATGTGTTCCCAATGCCAATTTGGAGGAGAATTGCTATTTAATTACCCTTTGCCATAAAACTCTCAGGGATTTGAAACAGGAGAGAAAAATACAAAAAGGTTTTGATAACCAGGGCACCTCTGGACTGGTAAACTGGGACTCTTTAACAGCTTTATTAGTGACACTGAACAGGGCCCAGTGCTCCAGCACCAAACCCAGCCCTTGCAGAGGAAATTGCTCAGAGGAAACTTGTTTTCTCCCTTAAGCATCTTTTTAATACTGTCCCATAAATCTGCAGAGGCCCCTGACTTTCTGGGAAGAGGACAGATTGGGCTGGAAACACTTTGGAACTGTGGCTGACTGAGCTCTTTTCTGTAACACTGAAGGACCAAAAGATATTTTAAGTTTTTACGTGACAGCTGAGCTTCTCACCTCCCCCAAAAACCAGGGTCAGGAGCTTTACGAGCAGCACAAATCTGGTAGTAAAAGCAGAAATAGTGAGGGAATAAGAAAGAGAGGGAGGGAAGATGTCTTGAAAAGTGCTGGTTCACCCCTCCCAGGCACCCACTCCTGCTTTTCAGTGGGCTGAGCTGAGAAATTCAGCTGGGCAAGGGGTTGAGGGCAAGGAGAGCTGGGGACAGGGAGGTGTTTGAGGGGGACACCAGGCAGTGATGGGGCAGCAGGCAAAGGGAAAGGCAGGGGGGGAAGCTCCCACCTGTGGCAGGGCAGCTGCCCTGGGGTTGGTTTTTGAGCAGGTGAGTGGGCTCTATGGCCCCTTACCTTTGTACTGGGGCGTGAACTGCCTCATGGCCAAGGGCAGGGCCTCGTAGAAGCTGAGCTCCTGTGAGACCAGGGGCTTGCAGACCGTGTGCTCGTCGTAGCGCAGCATGCTGGAGTGCCCCCCAACCTGGTGCACAAAGGGCTCCAGCAGCACAGCCCTGCCCTCCCCGGGGCTCAGGGGGCTCTGGCCCACCATGGGGCTGGGCTGGATCCCCCACAGCAGCAGCAGCAGCAGCACAGGAGGGCTGGAGGGGGGCTGGAGGGAAGGGGGCGTTGAGCCACGTGTCGCCCACGCGGGGTTTGCACCGGCGGAATCTGCGGAACAGAGGGGATGAGAGTGAGGGAATTGTCAGTGTGGAGCCAGGGCTGGGCACCGGGGGCACAGCCGGGTGGGGTGAGATCTGTCTGTGCCCAGGGGCTGGCAGGGAGCCCCAGTCTGAAACAGAGAGCCCAGAAAACACCCAACTTAGACCTGTTGGGGGCAAAAGGGGCAGAGGGGGATGACGAAGGAGAAGAGCTATCAAGTTAAAGCAGTGGCCTTGTCAAGGCAGATGGATCAGGGCATTCCTTGGACTGTCCAGGCCAGGTTATTAATACACTGCATTAATGACACCCCTTGCTGTGAAACAGCCCCTGTTTGCTGTATGAGACCACGTTAATGATGGTCTCAGGCCTTCCCAACATTAGGCATTCCCTGCACAGGAGGGTTCTTCATAAAGCCCCTGCAAGCTCCTCACCCTGGGCAGTGCCTTGCCCTTTAACACTGCAGGTGGGGTGAGCAACGTTGCACCTTCCAAAGAAACCTCAGTTTGGGACATTCCCTGTCATTCAACACTGGAGAAGGAGCATTTCCCCTCCCAGCCAGGGCATGTGGATGTGTCCCACCAGCACCCAGAGGGTTCACAGCCAGGCATCAGCTTCGCCCTGCCCTCTGCATCCAGCAGCAGATCCAGCCCCCAAGAGAAATCCTCCTTGATTTTGCTAGCAACAAGTCCTGGCTCTGAAACAGTGAGACAGGAAAAGTATGGACATGGATCACATCCATACTGTACATCCTCAGATGTACATTCTGTGCTGTCTGAATGTCCCCTTCACCTCCTGCTGTGATTAACCCCTGAATAAACAAGTTCCAGGTGCAGGTTCCTGTTTTGTTTTCCACCTGGAGGAGTGGGATGGAGTGAGTTGGAGGCCGAGGAGGGTGAGAACAACCCCTCCTACCTTCAAACCCAGGTGCCTCTCCTTTATCTCCCTCAAGGTGGGTTTTTTCCCCTCCATTATTCTAGTCTTTGGAAAGGAATTCCTGCTCTACAATTACCTTACAAAGGAAACAAAGCCAGGCCCCCAAACCGAGCACTTTCCAGCCGGGAAGAAAACGGCTCTTCAGAGCCTTTCCAGGAGTTAATAAAAGCATTTGGCATTTTGTTAAGTTGTGACAGTTTTTAAAGAGGATTTTCTGCCTCAAGAGCCGCAGGTTTGTTGTGGTTTGGTTTGTGTTGGGCTTTTTCCCCCTCCTCCCTTCCTTAAAAATAAGGAGAAAAGCCAAGAGCAAGCGGATTTGTCATAACACCTCTTCGGAGCAGAGCACAACATGACTTAAATCCTTTATTGCTTCAGAGACTGTCCAAGGCTGAAGCTCGGCTGACACAACCCCCTGACAGTTCTGGCAACCTCGGCATTGTGAAGGGAGTTGGGGAAAAATACCCCCAATTTGATAAAGCTCTGACTTGTTTTCTCTGAGGCAAAAACTCCGAGCAGGATTTGCAGGAGGAGAAGGAGGTTCTTTTCAGGGAGTTTCTGTTTGGAAGCAGCTCATCCATTCGGAGCAGATAAATGTTCCTGCAAACACTGAGCTGCTCTGAGCTCCCCTGAAACAAGACACTTGAAATAAATCACTTCCACTGGCTCAAGGTATCGCAAATGCCAAGAGGTATTTACGTCACCAAAAATACATGGAATTACAGATAAATCCTTCCTCAAGCTAAAGGAAGAGCAGCCCAGGTGCTGCAGGTAGAGGAGAGCCAGAAAATACTGCAGAAGAAGAACATGGAGAATATTTCTCTGTATAGAGAACCCCCTTCTCCAGAAAAGAGACAGGGCTTGGAGCAACCTGGTGCATGGAAGGTGTCCCTGCCCATGGCAGGGGCTGGAATGGGATGAGCTCTGCCCAGGCACAAGCTCAGGCTGCTGGGGGCACTTTCTGCTCCCCAGGTACTGTTGCCTTCCATCCTGTTCTCATTCAGGGCCTAATGTCAAAAGAGTCCAAGCTAAGCAGGTTATCTATTCCCATCTCCAAACTCAGCCAAAAGAAATCAAGCAGATTAAATTCCCTAATCTTTAATTAGCACTTACACAAGCCCATCTCGAATTTAACTCATGTGGCTCCAAGTCTGGGGGGCAACACACAGCCAGCCCATCCCCAGGAGAAAGCCCTCACCTGGAAAATAGCTGGGTCCTTGTGGCAGAAATACTTGGGAATATTAAAAAGGAAAATCACTTCAAAAACAAGAGCTCTGTGCATGGGACCATGTTCTCAGTGTTAGGCCTCTTGCTCTCCCTCCTCTCTGGCAGCCTGGCTCCCCCAAGTATCCCAAAGCTCCTCTGCAAAGTTGAATTTCAAGCACTGCAGGGGCTGCAAATTCTTCTTTTTTTGCTTCATTAAAAGGCAAGGAAAACACATGGCTGAGCTCTATGCCAGTAGTGGAGCTGCCCTGGAGTCCAAAGCAGCCCTGCACTGAGCACCCAGCGCTGGGACACGGTGCCACCACCCAGGGCAGAAATGGGCACAGGTCCCTTGCCCCCCCTGCCCAATTTCCCTTCCCCACCACCCAGCACCACCCACCCCTCCTGCCCAGCCCAGCACCTTCCAGTGGTGCCACCAGCACGGTGGAGAACTGGGAGCCACCAGGCTCCTGTTTGCAGCCCCTGGGCTGCTCCAGAGGTTCACACCAGCCCCCCCAGTGCTGGCTGCCCCTGCTGCTCCAGTCCCTTCCCACCAGCCACGTCTGTGCTTGGAGCCTTCCTAATAAAATCCACCCTCCAAAGTGATGTTCCTCGTGCCCTGGCAGCTGCCCTGGGCCTCACCTGGGCGTGCAGCTGGCAGGTCAGGGCTCGGGGGGAGCCTTGGGCTGCTGCTGGTGCTGTTTTCTCGCTGCTTCTCGCTGTGGCTCCAGGGGGAGGAATGAGGGAGCGCTGGGGCATCGCCCGACTGCGGCGGCGCTGGCAGGAGCCCGGAATGTCCAGCCGACAGCTGGGCTGTGCCAAGGCACAAACACCCGGCTGGGACAGGGGAGAGCCACATGCTCCAGGGGCTGCTGTGAGCCCCGGCGCTTGGGCAATCGGCTCTCCAGGAAAACAACTGTTGCTTTGATCCAGCCTGTTTTCCACTGCCCTGCTGTGTTTACCACCTCCCTGCAAAGCGGGCTGGGGCTGGCGATGGGAGAGAGATGGATGCCAGCTTCCCAGAGCTCCCAAACCCACCCGTCTGCGTGGGGAAAACATGCCAGGGGGGTTGGGGAGGGGAGGCACGGGGGCTTCAGGCTGGGAGGGGGGTGGTCAGATCCCAAATCACCCGTCTTTGTTGCAAGGAAAGGTGTTTATGGGCAGGGGGGCAATGCCTGGAGTGAGAGCAGGGTTTGCCCGAAGCCTGAGTGGATCCAGAGCCTCGGCCCTGCCAAGAGCCTCGTGCAGGGACAGGAGACACGTCAGTGCTTGAGAGCAGCGTGGGAATGAATGGAAAAGTCCCAGGCAGCTTCGTGCCAGGGCCAGGCTGTCTCCTGCAGCCAGCCAAGGTCAGCTTGTGTCCCCCAGCTCCTGCTGCCCAGTGTGCTCTCCAGCGTGTGCCCAGGGCAGCTCTGGACATGCTGTGCCAGCCTGTGCCAGTTCCCCACATCCCAAGGAGATGGGACTCACGTGGTGTTTAGGGCATTACGAGGCACACTCAGCCTGGGCAGTGTCCAGGACAAGGTGGGGACAATGCCCACTCTCACCCTCAGTTATGGGGTCCTGGACCAGGAACAGGAACCCGAGTTCTTCAGCAAACCCGTGCCCGGTTCTGGGTCCCCCCAGGCTGCCATGGAGGAGGTGCCAGGGGGGTTTAGCAGCAAATGGCAGGAGGTTGGGAATTACATGTGGAATTGCAATAAATAGGATCATTTCCTAACCTTGAATATATTTCAGCTGTAACTTAGCAACCTCCGCTGGGTAAATGCATCCTGACAGGAATGCAGGTCCCAAGGAGGTGCAGCCTTGCATTCCCTTTTTTTCCCCAAGCCTTAGACATGACTCCAGGCAGAGGAGGCAGCTCAGGCAGCCACAGAGCCACCCTCCTTCTGTGCCACTGGAAAACCCCCTTTGTCACCCAGACCCACATGATGAGGTCAATTAAACATTTCTCTAACCAAAGATGAGTCACTCATGTCCACACAAGTTACACAGCAGTGACTCAGGGAGCACTCCTGCCACACCAGGGCACTTTGGAAGAACTTGGAACTCATAGATGTTGCACTGACACTCAGGTGAGGAAGGGGTTGAAACACTCAAGGGAACAGGCCCTAAAGACAACTCTGATTTACCATCAAGATGTGCTTGTGTGGCTTCTACTCACCAGGGCTAGGTCCAGTGACAAGCAACAGCCTGGGAGTAGGGCAGGAAGGGACATCCATCCCACTCCATCCTCATTCCTCCCCAGCCTTCCTGTGCCATCGCCTGGCACATGCCCAGAAACACGTCCCCAGCTCACCACAGTGCCCCAGGCACTGGATCAGCAGCTTGGACCAGAGTCAGGACTCCAGACCAACGTGCAAGGATCTGCCTTGGGAGAACAGGGGGAACAGAGGAGCCCCAGGCCCCTCACAGAGCCCAGACACTGCACCAGCCCCTTCCCTGATCCACCCCCCTCTGGGCTGCCAATCTCTGCACAGCACAGCTGCCCAGCTCCCTGCACCCCTCTGCTCCCTGCCAGCCCTTCCCAAATCAGATTCCATTAGGAAACACAGACACTCCTGGTGACAGCACCACAAGGCTCCTCGTTAGGCTGCTGTGCCCTCCTCCTGGCAGCTTCTTGGAAAGAGAGCTTCCTGGAGCAGGATCTGCCTGATCCGAGTTGAAAGTACTTGGAACAGTCTGTGATTTCTCAATAAAAATGAGGGTAACAGATTATTTGTAATAAATTTATTTTTATATTGATTTACAGAGCTGCTAAATGGAACATATAAACAGCACCAAGCAATTGAATAAGTTCTACAAAACCAGGTTTAATACAAAAGGATGATGGCAATGCCTCTGCACTTCTGGACAGTTAAAAAAGCTCACCCAAGCCCCATAAAGAGTTTAAAAATGTTTAAGAATGTAGGCACCGGTGTTTGAGAGAATTCCTATGGCAGCAGTGATGATCTTGTTACATTTTGGAAGAATCAAGGCTGCCTTCACTTTATTCCATGTTTATTACAGTGGAAGGAGCTGGTCCTCTTCCCTCGAAGAGCTGTTGAGTCTCCTGCCCAAACACGACCAAACTGATGGGGTAACAGTCAGCTCCATGGGAAAGAGCTCCCTGTGGTTTGTTCCTGGAGAAACCTACTCCCTCCCCCTGCTCTGGTGGATGTCCAGCAGCAGGAGATCCTATGGAGTCCCTGTGGTGCCAGGGGGACTCCTCACCAAGGCAGGTGTGGGGAGAGGTGCAGGTGAGCAGGGACAAGGAGCCCACTTGGCTGTGGCATCACCTGCCCGGGGGAGCAGGGCTGCAGGGGCCATCCAGCCTCGGGCTGTTCACAGGTACTTGGCTCAAATCAACTCTGGCTCCACTGCAGTTTTCCTGCCCAGTGCCAGGAATGGATTTGGTCTCTGCACAGCCCTGGAAAGAGCAGAGCAGCAGCATCTCTGCTGAGCTGAAACTGCCACACTGGTGCCATTTCCGTTCGTTTGCTGGACATGAAAAGCAGCTGAAGGAACCAAGTGATTATGGACACAAGAGAAGATGCAGCAGGACCAGGACTGGGGGCTGCTCCTGGGACCTGGGGCTGCAGGGCCAGGGTTGTGCAATCCCTGTGCTGGCACATCCCTGCTCCAACACAAGCACATTCAGCCCTCAGAGCCCTCCCAGAGCTGCTCTTTTAACACCCACAGAGCAACTCCTGTGGCTGGAGCCACAGCAAAGCGCCTTTGGAAGCTTCCTATAGCCTTTATTTTCCACCCAAATTCCCACCCCCCAACCCCCCCCAAAAATAATAAAGCACACAGACTGCAGACTTGAAAGTGTAACAGGGTCACAACCTCTCTCTACCCCCCCAGCCCAGCCCAAATCACCAAGGCACATCAGGCTGCCTCCCTTCCTCCACACTCACCTTCACCCAATTCCAACTCTTTCCCACTTTGGAAGGGTGAAGCCAACACATTTTCCTTGCTGGGAAGCAGCAAGTGCTTTCATCACTGTCTTTGTCCTGACAAAAACAAATTCTAACAGAACACACCTGAACTGCCTTCCTAATGTTTCCATGGGAAATGTTATCTTTAAGCACATTCCCTGGCAGACACTGCCACCAGTTGGCTTCTGCAGAATTGAGGTCAAATTTTGCACCCCCAGGCTCTGGCAGAGATGCCCCAGCCCTTGAGAGCAGGTGTGCTTTCATTGTTCCTAAGCTGTTGTTTGCTTGCCATGGAGCCAGGTCTCTGTGGAAGGCTCACTTTGGTGCAATTCCAGCTTCCCACCAGCTCAAGCCCATCTTCTTTCCAAGCCAACATTATTGCCCTGAATTTGTGTGTGTGAAGATTTTCAGAAAGAAGAGCAAACAGATACGTGCAACCCCAACCCTCGGGCCCTGCTCCTCCCACCACCAGAGAGGGGCCTGTCCCCTTGCAGAGGTCCATGTCCACATCCACATCCATGGCTGCTCCACTCCTGCTCCTCCTCAGTGCTCTGAGTCTGAGAGGTACGAGGGCTGAGTCCATCTCCACACCAGCATATCCTCCCCAGCCACCCTGTGGGACTCTGTCTGGATGCGGGACTCGTTGGAGGCCAGGAAGTCCACAGCTCTCTCCCACACCCGTTTCATCCTTTTTCTGCAACAAACAGCAAGAAAATAAACTGTGCTTCCCTGTGGATCCAGGCAGTGCTGGCTGCCTCCTGCTCCTTGTGCAGGAAGAAAAGAATACTGAACCAGAATCCTGGTCCACAGGTTTCAGACCAGGGCACACACACACAAGTCCTGCCTGGGGGGAAATGAGACCCTCTGCCAGTGATTTCAGGCTCAATTTGTACTGCAAGGGGGCTCAATGAGCAAACTGCCCTCCCTTTCCCACACAGAGATCTCACCTGGGGGACACTGTGACCACCACCCCAGCTCTGGATCCAGTAATTCTGGGCACCTCACACCCGGGGATGGGTTCAACAGCTCCATGTCCAAGCAAACCAAACCCAAGTGCTGCTGGACAGAGCAATGACAACACTGGGGGACCATCCCATTGACCTGCAGCAGGGTCAGGCACTGCCTGAGTTGTGTCCAACCCTTTCCCAGCTCAAAGGCTCCAGCCTCCTCCTGCAGTACAGCTGCTCACGGGGCCCTGAGCTGCATTTTGGAGCTGTGCTGCATCCCACCCTGGTGCTCCCAGCCCTCCTGAGGGAGCAGACCCAGCTCACCTGCTCTGAGGAGGGATCAGGCTGTCCCGGACGTGGAAGATGCCAACGTAGGGGTAACGCTCCAGATTCCGTTCCCATTCCCTATAGTGGTCCTGGACAACAGCTGCAGGGCAGGGAGACACACCAGTGAGAGCCCAGCACTGCAGGGAGCACAGCAGGGCTGCTTGGACTCACAGAGGGTGATCCTACCTATGATCTTCTTCACCATCTCATACATGGCTTGTTCCTCTTCCTCCATCTTCCGCCAGCGGTACCTGAGGAAGATCAGGATGCCCCAAAGAGTGATCAGACCTAGGAGAATAAAACCAAACAGAATGCATTAACTGACAGTCCTGGCTTGCTGGATGCAGTTTTATTTCTAACACTGCTTCTCCCCAGAGAGTTTTCACTCCCTGAGACCCAGGCCTGCTTGGAGCTGAACCAAGTGATTCACTTTGTACCCCCATGCAGCTGCACCCCAAGACCCCTTGGTACTGACCCCCTGTGCAGCAGAACAGCACGTGTGGGTGTGGGATGGGGTGGTTGGAAGGCCTCAGCATCCCTCCTCCAAAGAGACCTCAGCATTAACCAGTTCTCTCCAGTTCCCCAAGCCCCAGAGGAGCCTTTGCCAGAGGCCTTGCCCCACAATGATCACTCTGGGAGACTATCAGGCTTCACTGCTCCAAGGAGGGCTGCTTTGTAGCCCAAAATTCAGATCTGTATGGAAGGTTTAGCATTGACAACTGCCCCCATTAAACTTCAGCATCTCAGTGTCTGCAATAAATAAAACTGTCCCCTGTCACTCCCTCCCTGCCAGGCTGGATTATAAACTCCTCCAGACACACAGCTTTCAATATAACCTTGCCGGGCAAAACCCCTGTCTCAGTTGTGCCATGACAGACTATTCCAATAAAACCTCCAACCCTGAACTGCTACAAGTCATTATTAAAGAGGCTGGAAGACTTTGGAGCTTAGAGCAAGAAAAAAGAAAAACCAACTCCTTTAGGTAAGTTAACACACTTATTTTGCAGCCCTGAATAATGGGTACTTGAGGAATACCCAGAGAGCTAATCAGCTGGCTGATTTAAAGCACATTTTGAGCACTCAGAGCCCAGAATCAGGGGCTGCAGGTCTCCCTGTGCTGCCAGAACAAAGGTTAATTAGACATTAACTCATCAGCAGATTTATTTCACCTCCGTTAGTGGCTTCCTACGGCTGCAGAACGTGTGTGTGTGTGTGTGTGTGTGTGCACAGGGGCTCAGCCCTGCAGCTGGGCAGGGGGAGGCTGAGCACTCGAGCCAACTTACTCCAGAAGAAGAGGAACAGGTTGGTGATGGCCGTGACCATGGCCCGGCGGAAGCGGCAGCCGAGCCCCATCTGAGGGTGGGCAGATTCCAGGCAGAAAACGTCCTTCACGCTGGAGACAGACTGTGAGAGGTCTCTGCCTTTCAGCCTGGTGGGGAGAGGCAGAACATCTCAGTGAGGAGAGCAGTCTCCAACTGCAGTCTTTAATCAAGGCAGGGAGCACAGGCAGACTGCAGATGCAGTAATTCCTCCTGCGCAGCACAGAGCAAACACACCGACAGCCCCGTGCCAGAATGTTTGGGGCTGGCTGCTTAGCAAGGGATGGGGATGGCTTCAGAAAGGCAGCAGAGCTGGAACTCCCACTGGCACACTGAAGTCTGCCTCTGCAGCCTCTCTGACAGCCCCTCTCAGCAAGCACAAGATTAAACTCTAAATTGGATTCCCACCTCCCAGCACAAGATGGAAACGTTTCCTGAGTCGCTGCTCTGCCACGACAGCGAGAGCTGGGGGAGGCTGGGGAGCACAGACTGCTCAGCTGGAGCACAGACACCACCAGCTGTGTCTGCAGGGAGGGCCCCAGAGCCAAGCCATCACCCCTCCTCCTGCAGCCACTGCTGCTCACCTGAGCCCCCAGCCTGCTCTGAGGCCCTTGGCCATTCCCTCAGCAGGTACTCACAGCTCCCAGGCTGTGATCCAGGTGAGAGCCACCAGATCCAAAGGAACTGGACCAAAGGGGATTTAATTTCCTTAAGCTCCTAATTCTGTCTGCACTGAACAACCCATTAGACAAAGAGGTTTTCTCAATTTACTAGTGCTCAGCTCACAAACCACTGACAGCTCAGATTCAGATCTGGATTCTACAGGAACTGGAGACACACATTTTTTTCCCACCTCCTTGTCTTTCTTACAATCCAAAAATCCTTGAAAATATTTAAAACATATAGCAGAATCACCTAGTGTAAAGCTCATTTTCAGTCCTTCCTCTCAGACTAGCACCTAAAAAATAATCTCATGTAGCTAAAAATGCCTGGGGCAGGTTTCTAGGGATGTTCCACACTCCTGCACAGCACACTGGCTTTGGGGAAGCACATCCATTTGGGGAACAGCCAGCAGAGCTGCTAATTATGGAAGTAAAAAGGAGGAGTACATTGTATCCCACAACTCCTGATTTGAGGAGTGCTCAAGTATAAAAATATGAATTTGAAAACTCTGGATCCCAGCCCACCTACAAATCCAGACCTGCCCCCAAGGAAACCATGTCCCATCCTGGGAATTGTGCACTCCAGTAATCAAAGCAGCAGACACTGTCTGATCCTTGGATCACAGCAGCAGCTGCAGGAATACTGAAGAGCAAACAGAGCAGTGGGAATTCCTACAAGCTTTGCCCACCAACCCCAGCACTAAAACTGCTGCAATTCAGTTAATCACAGACACATTTAGCAATGTCAAAATGCAAACAACTGTGAGACTTCAGAGTCAGCACAGACTGGAGACGGCCCACATTTCCCAGAGGGAGGTAATGGTGGCTGCACACTCTGGGTAACACTCTTTCCTTAGGTCATGGGCTGGAAGTTGTGGCTTTTCCCTAAAAACCCAGAACTGCTGCTGTTTCTCATGTATGGAGCCTGCTGGCTGAGAAACTCCCCCCCCAGTGCTCCCCTCCCACCACCCAATGCCAGACCATCCATTCAGGATGGATTTCCTTGTGGAAAGGGGGGTCAGGCCTTGGCAGGGGCTGCCCCGGGAGGGCTGGAGTCCTCACCCCTGGAGGTGCCCAGGGAAGGACTGGATTTGACACTCAGTGCTCTAGGCTGGGGGACAAGGGGGAGATTGGTCACAGATTGGACTCCCTGATCTTGGAGGTCTTTTCCAACCATGATGACCCTGTGATTTAATGTGCACTGGGTGTTCTGCTAGAGAGACAACTGGCACTAAAGATACCATTCAACATCTATTTTCCTCTCCTCCTCCTCCTCAGGACTTGCTCAAAAGTATCCCAAAGTGCAGGTGGCATTACCCACTGCACTGAAAGCTTTGCTGGCCAATGAACCCTTTGGTCCAAGGATGCAGCTCCAGATGCTGCAGCTCCATGTCCTGTAACTGTGCTGGACAAAAGTTATCCTGGAAAAAGTAACCACGGGGACAAGTTTCAGAAGAGCTGTAGGTGAAGGACTGTGGGCAGGACAGCAGGACCACCACTGCAAACCTCCCAGAAGGCACAACACAACCACTGATGCCACAAGCAGCCCTGAGCTCCCACTCCCAAGGCACCCCTGGACACAATGTCCTGCAGCCAGGGCTGGCAATCGGACCCCCAGTGAGCTCAGTTGCCATTCTGCTGCAGGGCTGTACTCCTCCTCTGGAAGTTTGCCCAGCAAGCACTGCCACAGCCAATCCCAGATTATCTGCTGAAGTCTAACGAGGTTGGGGAGCTAAAGGGCACCCACAGACCTGTCAAATTACACATCAGCAAACACCCAGAGCCTGACACACTGGCCTTTCACTTACCAAATCCCCAAATCCTTGTTGCTGTTCAGTATCCAGTGCAGGGCAGCTTCAAACTTCTGTGGGGAGCTACCAGTGACATTCTGTGCAAAGGAGTCCATAAGAAGATTAGTTCTCTGTTCATTTAAGATACTGAACATTCTTTTATTAGAGAAGTGGGAGATTTCATTCCATATGGGCTGTCCCCACGTTAATTCTTATCAGAATTCTGCAAACTGGAGGAAGAAGAACTAAGCCTGAAGGTCTGCTTGGACTAAAGTCTTCTGACTGGGTAGATGATGCATGAAGCACTCTGTGAAATAACACCATCCCAGACTGTTAAGACTAACCACTAAATACAACATAATCTTACTGACAGTTTACCAGGAAAGAAATGGAATGCTGGATCAGAGCACTCTGTCTCCTGACACTTTGGGGTATAGAAAAATCCTTCTTCTGCCCAGCCCTCAATCCAGGGAAATTTCTGGTTTCACAAGACTGATGATTTCAGTGAAACAACAAACCATTAAGTTAAGATTTACAGAGGCTGAATCAGAGATGGAGGAGAAAATGATTTTCAAAAGAACTGCTGAGAACAGGACTGGCCAAAGGGGAAGTGAGAGATATGGGAAAGAATCAAACCAGGATGAGGGAGTAAAATGGATGGTGCATTGCTTTAGTGTCTATTATTTATTGCCTTATAAGAGACTAAGCACTAGGTTATAACAAAGCTGCTCACAGCCTACTCACCATCACGTGGTCCTGTGCCTCACTAACCCAAATGCATTTGCTTTTTAGATTCTCAGGGTTTCCACATTCAAAATTACCTGGGAAAAAAAAAAAAAGTCAAATAGAAATAATGTTTGGAAAAAAAACCCCTTGAACAGCTCAGAACTACACTCTGAATGTACACCAGGAACTGCTCTCCTTTCCAATCAGCTGCAGCCCTGAGCAAAATGACTCCAAGGTGAGATTTATAGTGCAGGCAGATCAGATTATGACTATTAATAAAATGCTCAGCCACTGCATGTAGGTTGGATAAGGGCAATCAAACCTCACACTTTGAAGCTGCTGTTGGATAAGGGCAATCAAACCTCACACTTCAGAGCTGCTGAACACAGAATGAGGGGGAAAATACTCTTTCTGCCCCTTGCAGAGCACAGAGCCACGTGTGTGCCCTGGTGCCCTGCAGAGGGGCTCCTGCCATCAGGTGTCAGGGACTGTGGAGTGGAGCTAATGATCAGCATTTAAAATGCTCCCAAGGAGCCTAAATCACAGCTCTGCCTTTTACCCAGGCAGAGAAATGCTGGTGAGGAACTAAATCCACTAAATCTTGCCTCACCAAGTTGACTAAACAAATGTGCTGAGAGACTAAGTAAATCTAGTAGAAATCCAGCAGGTGCCAAAGTCAGATTTGAAAAGATTTAGGAATTCTGTGCAGCTTCAGTATGCAAAGGCTTCAAGCCTTGAGGTCTGAAATCTTCAAAAATGGAACTGAAACACTTCTACTGATCAGCACTGCTGTGCCTCTTGCTGAGCAAGTCTCTACTCAAACACTGGGTTTCTAGCAGGCTTCTCCATCCCAAAATACCAGTGATGGGCCAGATTTACTCCTAGAGGCTGTGCTGGGTCAGCTCCTCAGCTCAGAGAGCCTGTCCTACTCTGTGGTGAGAAAAGAGAGAGGCACTCACACATCTGCTGCCACATTTCAGCAGAAATGACAATTTAAGTCACTTTTACTTTATTTTCAAGAACACACCAGCTTACACTTACTGGCTCTGAGTGTTTTGAAAACATCTTCAAGATGCTGGTAGAAGAGAACCATAAAATTGACTATTTCTATCTCCAATTTCCAGTGCAAATCAGCCCCACTCTGCAGGGCACAGTGATATGAGTGCATTAGCCAAGGACTACTCAGAACAAAAATAACCCAGCTTTTCCTGTTTACCTATTACCTGACTGCTTCAGAGCTCTTCAAAGGGAACTGACTGTTCCATAAACCACACTTTCCAAAGTGAGGGTAAAAAGGAGCAGGCAGTTTCTGCATGTCCAGGAGTGTTTTATAGGAGAGTGGAACTCACCTGCCTGCACGGACAGGTAGTTGTAGAGCTCGTGCAGCACGTTCATGGTCATGTCCTTCTGCTTGGCCTGGCAGAACTGAGGGGCAGAGACAGGAACAAACATGACCAGGGGGAGCAGCTACAGCCACCAGAGCAGCAGAGTCTGGCTCTGTCCTGCATCACCAGCTCCAAACACACCCCCAGCAAAGACTGGCAGGTTTGAGTCACAAGTGACCTGGTGAGTCCTCTGCGAGTCCCTGCTCATGGCCAAGGGTGGAGCTGGGTGAGATTCAAGGTCCCTCCCAGCCCAATGAGGGGTTCGAGGATTCCATCAAGTGCCACCCAGCCCAGCCTGTGGCACCAGCCACCCCTTCAGACCCAGCACAGATGGATCTGCTGCCTCCCCAACATCCCAGCACACCAACCACGAAAAGGATCCAAAAGGAAAATGTCTCACTCCCAATCAGAGAATCATTGAATGGGTTGGAAGGGTCCTTCCAGACCACCCAGTTCCACCCCCTCCCACTGTCCCAGGTGGCTCCAACCTGGAAGTGCTCCCCAAAAATCCTGCCAGAGCAAACAGGCTGTGCAGACACTCCACAGTGGAGGCCAGGGAATCACCTGGACAGCATCTTGTACTGTTAGAGCTGAAAACATCTCTACTGCAAACCACTATCACTTCTGGTCTAACTGTTACAGAAACTGATTCACCTAATTGGGAATGTACATTTTCCTAATTTAATCTGGCCCATTAATTCCAACCCATCAAGTCCCAAGTTTTCTGTAAAATGACAGAATGAATCATTTTACAGTTGGCACTGCTGTGGGGGGATGTTACAGAGAATAACCAGTGTTCTGTGAGAATCCCCAAGACCTGGGATAAATAAATAAATGCTTACATCATCTGAGCTTTGGTCACAATCCACAGGCAGGAGATTAACTGCAAGAGAGCAGAGGGTACATTAGCTGGCTGCAAGTAAGAGCTTTGATCAAGAGAGTAATTATCTTTTTAAAAAAGGGTTCCCTTTAAAGCCTGATACTGCTCTTGTTCATCTCCCTCTGGCAGCACCTTGCAATGCAAACAGCCCCTTCAGGAGCTGCTTTGGGAGCAGCACTGAAGAAAAACAAATAAACACATGCAAGTCATGAATCTGTTCAGCTGGGAAGGAAAAACTGGGGCTGGGTGCTTTAACAGCTCCTGGTTGAGATGTTTCACACTCTTTCAGGCTGATCTTTCCACTCCAGTGATGCCACTCACTGCCCACCAGGGTCACCTGAAATATCACAGCACTAACTGGGAGGAAATCCAACACCTCCCCGAGGCAAAGCCTTTGGGTACAGGATTTATTTCAGCTGCATGTTAGCTCTGCAGATCAGGGCCATGCTTTAACTGCTCTCTGCACCCTTGGGTCTGCACTGCCCACCTGGGGCACTGTCCAGCACCATGCCCTGCCTGAGGACTGGCAGAACCCAGCCCTGGGCAGCATTCCCTGCTTCAAACTCCTCTCAAAGCTCTAGAAATCAATGACTCTGGGCAGTTCTATCCTGCCTTTGGACACGCAGCAGCCTCCCCAGCCCATGCAAAGGGCACAGACAGCAGCACAGTGTGTGCAGGCTCAGGAGTGGCATCTTCCCATTTCCCCCCAGACCCTTCTTGGTTCAGCTCAGAGTCCTCAAATGGTCCTTTTCATTTCTCATGGAAGCTCTGTCACATTTTAAGTGCCAAACTCATCTGCTGCACTTCCCCCCTGCCCAGGATAAAGGCCAGGAAGGTCTGTGCTGACAGAGAGAACATCACTGGGTGTTACACAGACACAGAATTTTGTGTTACACCACAAAATCCACCCTTGGCCCAGCAGGAGCAGCACTCCCCATAAACCCCATGGCTCTGAGGAACCAAAGGCCAAAGTCATTTGGAAAAAGCACCCACTTGACATCCTCTCCATTAGTAACACTATTTCCCACAGGCAAGGGGAGATAGAAAAGGGAACAGAAGCAGAGGTCAGGTTACAGCAACAAGAATGATAAATGTGATGGCCATAGAAGCAATAAGGGGAAAGCAAGAAAAAGGTGAGGGATGAAGCTTAAATCAGAATTAAACTGGTGCACGTACAGCCATCCTCTCTCCTGTCCAGCCAGCCTGAGCCAACCATCTTCACGGCCAGGATGCTCACAAAAATCAGGAGCAGCACCACGCTGGCGAGGCAGAGGAACTGGGACAGGCAGTACTCCAGGCCTTTGCCCTTGCCCTCGGGCTGCTGCCGCGGGGCCGAGCGCAGCAGGGCAGAGCGGGGGGTCACCCCGCACCCCCCATCGCTGGCAGCTCGCCACGGGAAGCGCCGGATGAGCCCCCCGGCCCGGCTGCCGCCGTCCCTCTCGGCCTCCTTGCCCACGCTGGAAGCCAGGTCCTCCTTCCCTCTCCTGAACAAGTGGCTGAACCCGCTGGGCGCCGCCGAGGAGCCCCAGTGGGCGCTGGGGGTCACCTCGCTGTCCCGCCTCCACCAGCTGTTGGAGGAGAGCCCCTTCCTCTCCCCGCCCGTGTCCCACGAGGCCCGGGGGCTCAGCCCCCCGGCGGCCCCTCCCGAGCTGCCCCAGTGGTTCCTGGACTTCAGACCCCCGCCCTCCTCACTGGGAAGCGCTTTGGAGCCCAGCCCCGCGCTCCTGCCCGCGGAGGAGCCCCAGTAGGGTGTGGAGCTGAGCCCCCCGACCCCATCCAGGAGCGGCCCCGAGCCCGCCCTGCTGCCGAGCCCCCCATCCCTCTCTGCTGACGGGCTCCACTGGGACGCGGAGTTCGCCCCCCGGAATCTGTCCAGGGTGGGTCTGAGCCCCGCGCTGAGCCCCCCGCTCCTCTCGGCGGCCGTGCCCCACTGCAGCGAGGAGCCCCGGGCGCCATCGAGGGCGGCCCCCGGCCCCGCGCTCAGCCCGCGGCTCCACTGGGACGCGGGGCCCGGGCCGGGCTCGCCCAGCGGCGGGTGTTCGCCCAGGCCGAGCCCGCCGCCCCTCTCTATGGACGTATCCCA
>VXBA01002447.1:251539-283722 GCA_013399895.1 Serilophus lunatus
CACTCGGGACTGGGGGGCACTGGGGAGACGGGGGGGAAATAGGGAACGCAGAGGGCAAGAGCAGCCTTAACTCTGGGGCCGGCCAGCGGTACTGCCCTCGCCACCGATGGGTTGTCCCCCCATTGCAGACGAGGGCCTGGCAGCTCCCACCTCACCCCAGCCAAGCTGCGCCGATGTTCTGACGCTTTTAGGGCCCTTTCTCTCAGAAAAAACGCCTTTCCTACACATCTGCCTTCCCTACACCCATTTCTCTCATCGCTGCCAGTGGCTGGAGCCTGGCCAGTGCCTTCAGCAGGATCAGGGGCCGGACCCACGGGATATTTCCCAGGAAGGAGGGTCCCCACGTACTCCACAGCCTAAAATGGCAGAGCCAAGCTTCGACTTGCAGATTTATGTTGGCACGGCGGTGATGTGCGGTAATTGCTTTTTCCTGCTGCAGCCTCCAAAGAAAGTAATGAAAATGCCTGAAATACTGTGGCGTAATATCGGAATTTAATTAAAGATAATGAAAACGCAGTGATGAATGCGCGGGCTGGATGTGTGCCGCCGGTTTTGTGAACAGCGCGTGTCACTGGACTGGGGGACGCACTGGTCCCTTGGGAATGGGACCTGTGGGGAGCAGGAGCCTCCAAGGGACCTCGGCCAGGAGCCCACCTTGAGAGTGGAAGAGCTGAGCTGTGCATTCCTGACATAAAGCACAGGATGGAAAAGACCTCCAGGACCATCCAGTCCAAGCTGAGCACTATCCCTGCCTTGTTCCTCAGCCCAGAGCACTGAGGGACACCTCCAGTCCTTCCTTGGACACCTTCAGGGATGGGACTCCATGAAATTCCTCCTCCTGTCCAACCTGACCCTCGCCTGGCACAGCTTGGGGCTATGTCCTCTCATTCTGTTACCAACTTCTCATTCAGGGCTCCAAAGCTCATCTCACCTCCCTTTTCCCAATTCCAAGAAAGCAACAAGATGCTGAGATTTGTTCATCTGGTTGGCAACAGCAAATATATCCTCAGCAGAGGCCAGGGAGCCCATTAAAAGAGCAAACTCAGCTCTGCTGGGAAGTGTGAACGTGCTAAGCTGAGCCTTCCCTGTGCTCCAACAGCAAAGCACCACTGACAGCTCATAATGTGGAGTGGGGTCTAATGTAAATAAAGAATTAGAATGTGCTCCTGTTACAGGGATTCTGTGAGCTCACAGTTCTCACTTCAGAGCTCTGCCCAGACATGCAGACAGTGCTGGTGTCTGAGCATGAGCTGATGCAAACCTGAGAATTACATGAACTTCTTGTTTTGGAGGAAAAGTGGAACGGCAAAACCCCCAAACTAGGCTTTTCAACTCGAGTTTTGTCCCAGCAGCCTCACTGCGTGACCTTCGGAGGGTAGAACATGGAAGTGGTGTTGGAGAACTGTGGAAAAGCTGTGATTCCTCCTCAGAAGGGAGGCAGCATCAATGCTCAGCAGGAACAGATGCCTTCTCTTTGTGGAAAGAAACCCATGAGTCTTCTCCCTTCCTCTCAGCAAGACAACCTGTGGGAGCATCCCTGCCTTTCCTGGGAGGCCACCACGGGGAAAGCAGCAGGAGCAGACAGGCCTGTCTCTGAGCCCATATCCCCATGGAATGTGGTGCTGATGATGAGGCTGACAGTGGATTTCCTATTTTTACAGACCCCTCATCATCCACACAGCTCTGGGAGCAGAACCAGGCTCTACCAGGAGGCTCAGCGATGCTCAACTGTGGAAAGGCAGTTTCCCAGCCCCCGGTGTAGCTCTCGAATCTCTTGGCTGTAAATATCCTGAGCTGGCTCTGGAAGCTGGAGCAGTGAGGAGGGGACATCCTGTGAGCCCAGAAGCTGCCTCAGACCTGCTGGCACTGACTCAGATGCTAACTGGGAAGAGCAGCCATGTGGCACCGTCTGCTCCTCCTCTGGAAGCATTGAGACAGGACTTGCGTGAGCAGAGGGATAGAAATAGATCTACACCGTGTTCACACGGCGCCTGAAGAGGGGAGCTGCTGCACCCCAAAACCCACAGCAGCAGCTGAGCCCTTCCACTCCTGACTGATGGGCTGCTGAGATCCCGCTGTCCCCGCCTCCTTATCCGTGGCATTTGGGTGACAGTCCTGCATATGTCACCAGGGAAGTGTCAAGTCTCACTTGGGAGCCGACAGTGCCAATTTATCACCCTGTCACTCAGGGCTGTGGCACAGGTGTGACCCAAGGGCCTCACCTGCTGCTGGGGCGTCATGTCCTCGTTCTGCTGAGCTGCTTATTACGGCAGAAAGTGAGAGGGGATTCCATTCCCCTCCCTCCTCTTTCCCCAGCTCTTCCCCCAACTGTTGGGCTGCTCATCTCGTCATGAAACTGGTTTCTGGAGCAGCAAATTCCTTCTACCTGCCTGCTTGTGTGGATCTGGGAGCTGCTGCTGCCACAGGGCCTTCCGGGGCACAAGGATATGAATCTGTCCTGCAACCTGCAGAACATTTCCATCTTAACCAGAGCTATACCCTGTATGGAGCAGAGAGATCCCTGCAGAGTCACACTGGTGGATTTACCTATGGAAATCTCCACTGTGTCAGCCCCTCCATCACACTGGTGGGAAATGGTCCAGGAAGCAAATCCAAGAGGCTCATGTTCCCTTTCTTTCTTGCTGTCAGTGGAAAACTTCCTTTCTTGGAATGGCACAGGGGAGCTGTCAGTCTGGAAAATGATGGGAGTAAAGGAGCTTGGCAGAGGGCACACAGGGGGGGCAGCTCTGACCTGCAGTGGAGCTTATGGAGGGGGTTTAGGAGCAGTTTGCCCCTCGAGGGGAAATTCTTGTTTTCCAACACAGGGCAAAACCAAACTTGGAGTGAAGGTTTGGATCTTTCTGATCCCCTCTGAAGCAAACAGTCTGTCTCTGATCTTGCTGGACACCAGTGTAAATGTGGTGCAGCTCCTCCAGTGATTTCCATGCCAGCTTTTCCATGGATATCACTCTGCTGCTGACTGAGCTCTTGCAGTCCAGGAGCCCAGGCTGCTCTCACTTCCAGCCTAATGGAATGTATTATTTCCCATCTTCCTTTCTCTCAGAGTCATTATAGTGGTTCCACAGCTCACCCTGCCTCAGCAGCAATCCCTGCAAACTGGGAGCTACCTGGAGCTGATCAGTGCAGTGGACAAAGAGTGTGCCTTTGGATCAAACATTAGCTCTGTAATCCACTCCATGCTGGATGTTCCATTATGCATTGTGAGATCTCTCCTCTCCTGAAGGCTGGTTACAGCAGAACACACCGAGGGGTGTTGTTGCAGCACAAACAGAGCTATTGGAAGGAGCTCAGTGAGAACAGAACTCATGTTGGGTAGAGAGGATAAAATTGGATTGAAATTGGATATATGCACGTACAAACCATTGATCTCATCCATCCTTACTTTACATATGTTGGATTTCCTGCTGCCAGCATAGAGGAGCTGCTCTAAAATAAGCCAAGGGTATGGAAATGGAGAGCAGAATGTTCAAGCGGAATTAGGATTTCCACTCCAGGTGTGTGTGAGAGGCAGCACTAAGGGCAGAGCTCTGTGTCCTTGCTGGGCCTGGCACAGCCATGGCACACGTGTTCCTCACAGTGCTGTTCAGATTTGTATCTCTGGGGTGATGTGAGGGCTCTGGAGCACAGGTAGGAGCTGCAGATCAGGGCAGATCTGTTCTCCAGCAGCAAGGGAATGTGCCAGAATGCCCTCCTGCCTCTGGAGCAGGGGGCTGGGTTAGGGACACTCAGGTCCCCACCCACATTCCTCACCTTACACTCGTGTCACCAGTTTCACCAGGAGTCCCAGTAGAGATTTGCTTCAGTTTCCCTCGTTGCCAAAAGGGAGGGCTAAACTTTTTTAGCCTTCAAAGATTAATTACTTGGGCTTTGCCACATGCTTTCACAGAATCCCAGAATAATTGAAGTTGGAAAAGACTTCCAGGACCACCATGTCCAACCTGTGCCAATCCCCACCTTGTCCCCCAGCCCAGAGCACTGAGGGACAGCTCCAGGGGTGGGGACTCCAACCCTCCCTGGGCAGCCCCTGCCAACACCTGACCCCCCCTTTCCAGGCACAAATTCTTCTTCCTGTCCCATCTGGGAGCAGAGCCCGCCCCCCCCCCCCGGCTCCCCCCTCCTGTCAGGGATTGCAGAGAATTCCAGGGGCCCCCTGAGCCTCCTTTTCTCCAGGCTGAGCCCCCCCAGCTCCCTCAGCTGCTCCTCACAGGACTGACTCCAGGGCAGTGCTCAGGAGGACTGGGATGTTCTCTAGAACCCAGAGCCCTCCCTCCCTCCTTTCCCCCACTTGCTGCTCTCCATCTGCTGAGACACGAAGGACTGAACACACAAATCCTCCATTTAATTATGCTGCACATTTTATTATCTCACCTCAGATTTTGTTGTTAATCTCTCTAACAGATTTCGTTTACATAAGTGGAGTCTTTTAGCTTCAGCAGCTCCAGCGCTTTCTCTTCTGATTCTATAGATATCAGTCAGCTAAAAAGAAAAGAGAAAAGCACAAGTGTCCTTAAATTTGTCATTCAGACTTTCAGGGCTTTATATATTCTTTCCCACTCTTCAGCTCCCAACATAAAAGCTCAAAGGCAAACTGAAACAGCACAGGGAGAGCAGGACCCTCTTACCTGGACTTAAATGTCCCAACAAGGAAAAGACAAAGAAAACGCTGGTGAGACCCACCCCACCATCCCTCAATCTGCAGGCAGGAAGAGCTGCACAGCAAACTGCCCCGGGATATTTGCTGTTGCAATTCCCACGCACTTGAGCCCAAAGGAAAAGGAGGATTTGCAGCGAATTGGGGTGTAATTCAGTGTTAGTGTTAAGCCCCCTGCAGGAAGCTGCTGTTCCGAGCTGGCTGCAGGTGCTGAGCTGCCTCGCAGGTGCAGCTGGAGTTATAAACTCTCTTGGAAATTGCTCCCTGAAGACTGAGGACTTTTTGCGAAGAGGAGTAAGGAAGTGGCAAAGAGCACCGAGGAGAGCTGCTGCTGACAGTCAATATCAGCTCTAGGGCACAGGCGGCACCTCACGAAAAAATAACCTTCCCAGAAGGGAGTGGTTGGGATCTGAGGGCTCTGTTAAGTGAGCAAACATGACACAAAAGCCCTTCTGGGGAATATAAATATCTCTGTGCTAATGAGCTGGTGAGAGGAGGGAAAGGCAGAATTCCCAAGGCAGAAATCAACCTCCTGACAGTACCGTCTGGGGTGTCCTGTAACAGCTCTGCCAGCAGTTTCTCCAGGACATCTTGGTATTTTTCCAGCTGTCTTGGGGTGAGCCACATCCCAGCTCTGACAGGAACAGCCTGCTGTGGACAGACAGAGAAGTCAGAAAGAAAAGTTGAGGGGAGCAGAGAGAGGCAGGTTGGGGAGCTTTGACCCTGCTTTGATTGAGTCAGTGGAGGATCTGAGGCAGATTTGGAGGGATGATCCTCATATGGGGAAAAAGAATGTTTAGTGCTGCTCAGAGTGCCCAGGTTTCATGTATTGCATCACCCATGGGCTGACTCAGAAACCCAGATTGAGGCACCTCCTGGCAAGAGGGACTGCAAGGAAAATAATTTCTGAACCTTCCAATCTTCCACTATCTCACTTGACTCTTCAAGCCATCGGCTTGGCTGGGGCTGGCAGAGCAAAGGCTGAGGACAAGACACTGCCCTGCTCCAGCCTGCCTGGGACTCAGGTGTGCCCAAAGCAAATGGAGCTGTTCTGGTCCTGGCTGGAGCCACAGAGGGGGTATCAGACACTGGGATGTGCCAATTATTTAATGCTTTGCACTGGGACTCCTTGCTGTTTAAATCCTGTAGTTGACTGTTGGTGAACCAAGATTGCAAGAACGGTTACACAAAAACCTTTATCTTGGCTAAATTGCAGCCTAACTAGTCCTTCTGCCTCTCCTGCTCATTCTCCCCCAGTCTGGGGGGACCTGCACCCTCCTTTTGCTGGAAGACAATGATCGAGCTCCCTGCAGAGACAGGAAAAGAGTTCCCCATGTTCAGGTGGAAAAGCACAATTTTCAGCATTGGCTAACCAGGTAAGCATGCCTTTGAGGACTTAGCTTGGCAAATAAATCCCTAAAATTGCCCATTTTCTGCTCTATATACAGACTTTGGGGGTGCAGTTTATAAATAATAAGGTCTTGCCAGTGCAGAGGACTGTGGGATCAGAGGTGACAGCAGGCAGCACATGTGGAGCTGGGTGAAAAGTCAACCCCAGAGCTGGGAATTCCTGCCTTACACTTGGCTGGGATTCACTGACTGGCACAGCCAGACCCTGTAGTTCTCCCACCTTCCTAAGGGAGAGGCCAGGTGGGTCTCAGGGCTGACTTGGCTGCTGAGTGTCCAAGACAATTCATAGGGTGGAGGTAAAGCTTTTCTCTGGTACAACCTAGCCGGGCTGGCAGAGGACATCTCCTGGGCTCCTTGTCCCCCTGCATGTCCTCATGGGCTCTTTAGAGTCAAATGGCTCCATATACCTGGATGGTCTTGGCTGTGTTGACACCCACACTGGACTGCTCAGACAAACCTTCCTCTTCCAGCTGCTGCAGCGAGCTCAGGGATTTCTTCTGCCCTCCCCTGTTCCTCTCCTTTTCCTGCAGCTTTAGAGCAGAGAGCAAACAGGGCAATCAGTGAAGCTACCCGTGCTGCACCCTGTCAACACTGTGATGCCCAGCAGGCAGGAATCCACAGTGCTGGGCACAAAAACAGGGGGACAGGAGGTCTCACCACTCCCTGGAGCCAACGTGGAATCCTCCCCAGGGCCTCAGCTCCTAGGAAGGGCTGTCAGCTGTGGCCAGTGTGGCCCTGGGCACTGAAATCCTGCCATGCAGCAGAGGCTGCAGTGTTGGGGGTAAGGTCGGGTTACAGGATGGTGAGTGAAGGTCTGTAGTAAACAGCTCACACGTGTCCTGGTTGATCTGTGCAAGGTAACACGGTCTGCAGGAGGTGGAAGCTGAGGACACTGACCTTACCGTGCTGACCCAGAGACCTGGCCCTGGTTCTTTTCTGTGGCACTGCAAGGAAGTTTAGCTGAGCCTTGCACAGGCTCATTGCACATGGAGAACTCCTTGCAGAGGTCAGGTGTTACCAGCCTTCCTGCAGGCCTGTAAGGGCAGTCCCTTCTCCTTTATGGGGCTGAACTTGGCTACAGGACCCTCCCTTTATTCCCAGCCCAAAGAAGAAGCCAGAGGTGCTTTGGAATACAACAGCCATGTGCTCTGGGGCAGCCTTTGGGGGATAGATTTCACCCATGTTCATCTAGAAACCCCCCAGTCCCTGGCAGCCACGGAGCTACAAGGGCTGTGATTCATGAACAGTCACCCTGGGGACCGTGCGTGGGTCCACATCCCCCTCCCTGAGGCCACTGAAGGATGACTGTGTTCCCCACAAAGAACAATTGCCCTCCAGGGAGTGGATGGGTGTTGGAAATAGGATTTCTCCTGATATCAATGGGCTCTGTGGTGCGGGGGAAGCTCACTCGGGCTGTGTTTCAGAAGATGCAGTCTCTGAGCCTGCCTGACACTTTTCAACAGTATTAGTTTCACATCAAAAGAAAAAACGTTCTCTCTGCACGTCCCAGAGGTGACAACCATCCGGAGGATGGTTAATTATTTGTTACAACAAAAGACCCATCACTGTGGTGATGGGAGGCTGCAGCTTCTCAGTAACAATTACAGCCACTAGCATGGAGGAAGGAAAAATGAGCCCCATGGGCTGCAGGTGACAAGCCACACGGGTCTGTCAGCCCTTACAGAGGGGAGTCCGGGCTCTCCCTTTCTAGTCTCACACCCTTAGAATTGTCCCTGCCCTCCCCCATAGCCCTGGGCTTTGGGAGGAGTGAGGGACAGGCTGGATCAGTGTCTCCCCTGTTGAACAGAAGGGGCAGGCGATGGCAATGACAGTGTGCACGGGCAGGGCTTGAGGGCAGGAGAAACATCTTTCCTGGATTATTCACAAAATCTCGGGGGGGTTACCTGCATTTTCTGGAAGTCGCTGTGGGTGAAGAAGGGCATGAAGCCTTCAGAGTGTTCAGCCAGCAGAGACACCAGGTACACCAGGAGCAAACTGACCACCACCTTCCTTGAAACCATCGTGAGAGTCTGAACAACACAGGAAAGAAGACACCAGGATAAATGTGGAGAGGAACATTTCCCAGGAAATCCCTTTGGCTTTGCATCAGCTGCGAGCGAATTCATCCTCCAGCTAACCAGGGGTATATTTACTCTTCCAGTTGCTCCTGAGCTGAGAATAGAAGTGTCTTGACTGACAATTCTCTTCTCAAACCTGTTTGTGTACACAGATTTGTTTTTGAGCACCATCTCCAGGGATATCAAGCCCAGCCCTTCAGTACTGCTCCACTTCTCCAGCCTCAGCCCTCCAGCTCTCTTGGTGTAAGACTCTCACACGTCCAGAGCAAAACACCGCCATCAATCCCAGCACGGGACACAGTGATGCCATGAGCTGTTTTGTTCGGTTTTGTTTTGCTGTTCCTCACCCCTAGAAGCCTGCCTTGATGGACTGGAGCTTTTAAGAAGCTTCATTGGGTCCAAGAGAGATAAGAAAGGTGTTTCCTCCATATGAGCCTGGAATAAAGGGCTTTAAAAAACACCTTCTGAAGTGATTTAACTGTGGCTTCACATCAGGAGAGGACTTACGTAAACATTAAATGTTCTCTTTAAATATTAAAATACTCTCCCTGGACAGATTTAATGAAGTCTGGTCCCACAGCTTAACTACACCACCTGATTGGATCCTGGTCATTAATTAGTTTCAGCAACCTCTTGGTTTGGACATTATTGAAAAGACATTGTTAGGTCAAATTTGACTCCTGAATTAGATTTCCCATAAATAACAGCTGGTATTGAACTGATGGCCAGTGGAAGTTAATAAATATTCCCTCTCCAGAGCACCTGCCAGGCCCATCCCTTTGCTGTGGGCCAGGGAGGGCTGGTGGTCCCTGTCCCCTGTCACTCCTGGCAGCACCAGGGGCATCTCCCCCTGCCCACCCACACCAGGGCACCAAAGCCACCACCTGCACTGGGACATTGCCCTGCCTGTCCCAGCCAGATGCATCATTTCCTGCAGGGATCAAGGCAGGATTTCTCAGGCTCTCCCCTTGCACTGCAACACGTTACCTCAGTAGCATCAATCTTCTGTGCCTTTTCATTTGTTCTATCACTGCAAATAAAATACTGCTGTAAACAAAGAAATAAACCCAGTCGCCTCCTTCATCTCTTCTTGACTATCCCCTTGGGAATTGATTCGCTCCTTCTTTCCTTGGAGAAACACCCCCACACACTTCTGCAATCAAAAAATGTCAATTCTGAATGTCCTTCCCTTATTTTACAGGCAGGACATGTTTTGCAGCCCAGAGATCTCTGGCTCAGTGCCTCTCTGTACTTTGTTGTTAGTGAATTCCCAGCTCCAAAGGGAAAGCACAAAGCAGGAAGATCCCAAGTTCAGCATCAATACAACAAAGTACTGCAGGCACGCGGGGCTGGGCACAGCAGTGCCAGCTCTGCTCATCCCCCATGAAATGCCAGTGTGGGGGCAGGAGGGGTGAACAGCTGGTGTGAGCACAGTGACAAGACAGGATGTTTATCTGTGGAGCTGTCTTCCAAAAAATCCAATCGTTCCTATCAATAGGACCTGTCTGTGACTCATTCTGTGCCTGCTCAGAGCAGGTCCCTGAGCACAGAGGGCACCCAGGCTCCCTGTGCCACGGCAGCCTTGGTGTCTGCTGGGTGCCCACAGCAAGAGGGGAAGCAGGAGCTGCTGAAATCGATGCTCCCATGGTGGGGGTGAGCAGAAAGCACTTTCCCCCTTGTTTCAGCATCGATTTTGTTCCCTCCTCCTCCTCCTCAGAACTCTCTTTGGCCAAGGCCAAGACATGCCAGTAGCACCAGCGTGTCTGAGTGCCCACAAAGTGCCCACCCTACCGAGGGGTAGGAGCAGGGACCACACACCTACCTGGGGGTGCAGCCACGGGTTGCTGGAGGTCAGATCTCTTCTCCCTCCTCTTCACTCCTGGATGCTCCTACTGGCTTTCCCTCCCTTTATATCCAGGTGCAATCCAGGTGCCCACCTGTCCAGCTGCTCCTGGCCTGCATGGAAACCCATTTCCCAGCCAAGGAACCTTATCTGCATTGGATTTTTAGGAGTTTTTCGTTTCCAGGCAGATCCCCTTTGCTCCCTCCCCACTTTCTGGCTCCAGGCTGGCAGCTGTTTCCAGCGAGTCCCAGAGCTGGGCAGGTCCCTGAGGCAGATTCCTGCCCCTTTTCCCATCCCCACTGAGTGTCCCCCAGTCCTGGGCACACTGAGACACAAGCCCTGCACTGACATCCCTCTCCAGACACATGAGGTGCTGAGAGTGGAAAGGATTTGTGTAAGAATTCCTCTGTGCTCTCCTGGGACCGTCAGCCAAGGAGCTGATGCTGGAGGGTTGGGATCAGCCCTGGTGCTGTGGGTGAGGAACCCAAGAGCAGAGGGGCAGGTGGGAGAGGGGGAGCAATGAAGTCCTTCTGCATCAAACAGCTCCATGGGCTGGGAGAGCAGGGAGTGTGGCAGCATTCCTGCCTGGCTGGGGAGAGCAGGATGTGTGGGAGATACGGGGAGCAATGACTGCCCAGCCTGGGGAATGACATTTGTCACCACCCCATGGTGCCACAAGGACCTGCTGCTGTCACGGCTGTCAATAACGCTCGATTTGGGCCAGAGCCCTCCTGCCAAACACGTGCCCATCACCAGGGTGCTCCCCAGCTCCCTGGGCATTCCCTGCAGTTTATCACTGGGGCTGAGCTGGAAAACTCCCAGAGACGTCAGCACAGCTTTGCTCCCTGGGACCGTGTACGGGGTGATGAAAGGATGTTACACGGACAACAGGGGGGGGTTTCTCCCCTCCCTTTCCTGAACCATTTGAACAAACCCCATTTGACACCAGCTCTCCTTTTAATTGACTTTTCCAGTCCTTTTTGCGTGGCTGTGATGGATGTAGCTGACGAGTCAGCAGATGGTGTTGGGAAGTGACAAATTAGTTACCAAGAAAGGTCACTTCTTCAAAGCACTAAACTGTCCCATGTCTTGTCCCCTTGTCCTTCCAAGATGTGGCTGGTTGGCATCATCCCATCTGTCTGCAATGGAGCCTTTGGCATCAGAAGGTCCAACCTTTCCAAATCAAACAGGGAGATGAAAATTAATCTTATCTGTGTTAGCTGCATGCTGCCTGCCAGCCTCACTTCTTAATTATGCAAGAGTGCTCAAAAATGAAGGAATCATAGAGCTGAAAATAAGGGATCTGACTCCAAGTCTGCAGTGGAAGCACCAGGGTGGGTGGGAGCAACAGGCACCTCTTGGCTCTGGGTTTGCCCAGTCCATAAACTCAGCCTTTGGCACATCCCCATCGTCACTGCAAAACAAGGATAAATGAAAATAAAAAATTCCATCTAGAGATCTCCCTGCCAGCATTATAATGCAAAAATTCCATCCTGCTGCAGCCCTGGCATAGTTTGCAACCTGCAGCCCCTGAAACTCCCCTTGGGTTATGGTGCCAACCTGCAGCTGAGGTTAGAAGCTCAACAAAAGTATGATGTGTGAGATGGGGTTGGGTGAGTTCTACTTGTTCCTAAAGTTAAACGTTTGGCATAATTGGGAGTAATTTTCCCAGGAAACTGGCAGTGGAAGTGCAGTCCATTAAGCCATGTATCAACTGCAGTGTCAGGGAGCTGAGGGAGGCTGAGCTCCCTGTGCCAGCAGCACTGAGCATTTGTCTCCATGTCCTGTGCTTTCCCCTCCAAGCTGCCCCGGGCTTGGAGCGCTTGGCAAGTGGCTGCAGAGAGGCAGGAGGTTGGAGCCAGGATGAGTCTGACTCTGAATTTGAGCCCGAGGCCCCCACAGTGGTGGAGAGCACGTGGGGGAGTGGGGAGGGCTGAAATGCCCCCCTCCTGCCCCAGGCAGGCACTGGGGGTCCCCAGCAAAGCTTCTGAATAGGGGTGAGCACCAGAGCTCCAAGAGCCCCCCGGGCCACATCACCCTCTTCCCCCATATCCAACAAGGTGCTGAGATGGAGCTGCCACGCTGGGAAGTGGGGACAGGGCTCTGTGCAGCTCCAGTTCACTCCCACAGCCCTACCAGACCCACAGAAGCCATCAGGCTTAGAAAAAACATATCTCCCAGCCCTAATTCCCCGTCCTGGAGCTCACAGGAATTTGTCTCACCCCTTTGTTTTTGCCTGGAGTCAGATGGGTCCAAAACCCAGCCCAGGCTGTGCTGGATTGAGTGGTTGCAGTCACACTGCGAGGCCAGAGTGGGAAGGAGCTCGTTCTGGGCTCCCTGTTCTGGAAGCAGGAGCAGAAATCTCCTTCTCCCAGCCCAGGCACATCCTCCAGCTGCTGTCACTGCATGGATGTGTTACAGATTTCACAGGCTCTGAACACTCCTAATGAGTAAAACACCAGTGGCAAATTATCATGCAGTTTTCCAAAGATTAATGCTCAATAAACATTTGCAGAAGCACAGGCTTAAAGCACAGCATAAATATTTTAAGGGCACCCCCCCTCCCATCCCCAAACCTGCCTGGTCCCACTGGGATTCCTCCCCATGGCTCCAGTGTAATTCAGGGTAAATCATGGCAATTCCTGGCTGGACAAGGATCAATAGCAAGGATTTACCTCCTGCTGACTCCCCAAACCAGTTGAGCTCCTGGTTCTGACAGCAAAGAATGGTCTCTTAGATTAACAGGGAATTTGTCTCACGGTGTTTCTCTCCCCTCCTGCTCTGCTGGTTCCTGCAGAGAGACTGGAGGCTCCATGAGCTGTGGGCCCAGGGCAGGGCAGGTGTGGGAATGGAGATCCAGGTTTGGGAGAGCAGCAGAGGGTCAGGAGCATCCTACCACTCATCCTTTGGAGAGAATTATCTCGGGTTTACCTGCAATTGCAACGTTTGTAGGTCCTCAGCCTCTCCCAGAGCCCCCAGAGGAGCAGCTCCATGGCAGCAGACCCATCCCTGCAGGGTTGGGATTTACATCTACAGTAACTACACCCTGTCATGCCAAAGCATCTCTGGAAACCAGACCTGAAATGAAGAAGACACCCCAAAACTGGAGACACTTTGAAATCCTGCCTGATGCCTCAGTTTCTCCATGGAAGAGCAAAAGAGAGGAAAATGTGTTTCTGGAGAGCCTGGATGGATTTGGCTTCTCTACCAGGGCTGGAGTGCACAGGCACTGTTCAAAATTTCCTCTTCCATAACGTTCCTCTTTCATTGGAATTAAAAAAAAAGACATTAAAAAAATCCCTTTTTCTAGTAAAATAAATTTCTGTGCTTATAAAGCCTTCCCATTCTCTTAATCAAGGAACCAAATAAACAGGAGAAAAATGTTTCCTTACTTCATTTTTCTACATTTTTGGTCACTCCTTTGCCTCCCAGAGCTGGAAGAAGTGAAGAGAGAAAGGAGAGGAGGTGAGAAAACACGATGGGATGCAGCTCAGCTGTTCCCATTTTGATTTTCAAATCCAAGCCACCAGGTTTTCACTTGAAGGCTCAGGAATATTTTTAGGAATGGTAGAAAATGCAGCCTCATTCACAGTGAGGGGCTGTGACTGGCTCATCCCGTGGGGCTGGGTGCCCTCCCTGGACACCCCTCTGTCCTTCTGGGGTGCTGGTGACCCCAGGCAGGCAGTGGATCATCCCTAATCCAAGTCCTGGGCTGAGCTCAGAGGCAGGGAAATCACTCAGCATTTCAGTAAAAGAGGTCCCTGCCCTGCTCACAGGGAATATTTATTAGATTTGATGAAGAGCAATTCAGCTTTTACACACTCCAGGCACCCACTGACCTTTTATTTTCTCATTCCCTCCTTTCCTCCTGCTGTTCCCGTGTCAAACACCAGCGGATCAGGTTAAGCACCTCAAGACAACACACCAAGGCACCACAAAATGCACTGAATGGTTGTTTGTGGGGCTGCTCCTGCTGCTGCCTCCTGAGTGATCCCAGGAGAGACCTGGGGACCAGCGGCATTTCCATCCCAGATGGGACGTGGGGCTGGGAAAACCAGCTGGAAAACTGTCAGCAGCAGAAGGGGCTGCAGAGACCCCGGGGTGTGAGCAGATCCCATCCCAGCACAGGACTGACTTCTGATCAAATGGCCGTTTAATCCAAGGATATTTTCTTCGGCGTGGAACAGCAACCTCAGCGAAAGCCTCTCAGCCACAAAGGCTTTAGAGAGCTAAACAGCAAAGATTGGGAATTAAGGAGAATAAATATTAATGAAAGGAGTGGAAAACTCCATCATTTTTGCAGCTAATCCTGCCCGTGCCTTGCTCCTCTGCACGGGGCCGTTGCATTTCCCACTCGCTGGAGCCGCACGGGGCAGCAGGAGCTGCGGCAGCACCGTGTGCTCAGAGGGATCCTGCAGGGATGGAACTGTCACACCAGCCACACGGAGCCTGGAGGGAGCCCACAGCCCACTGGAAAGGAAAAAGGGAGCAGGAACTGTTGGACCAGTGTGGGATTCAATGCTGCAGGTCAAGCCCCAAGAGGCACAGGCAGAGCCAGAAGTGTTACGTAAAGGGATGGGGAGAAGCCAGGCCTGGGCTGGATGGAAGAAATGAATCCAATTACAGGATGAAGGGCACAGGGAGAGGATGGACACATTTGGTCTGGAGCAAATCCCTAAAAGGCTTTAAAGCAGGGATGGCAGGAAGAGGACAAAAATGAACTGCGGTGCAGGACACCCGGCCACCAGCAAGAGGAGCAGAGGCTTGGAATGGGGCAGAAGGCAGGGAAGGGGGCTCTGCAGCTGCCTGAGCGCATGGCCAGGGCAGTGATGGGAGGGATTCTCTCCAAGACACCAAGAACTATCACCAGGACATGGTTTTCGTGGGAGCTGGGACACCAGTTTGGCTCTTTGTGATGCCATTGGACTCAAGAGCCAGCCAGGGAACAGCCCTGCTGGAAAGGGAAAACAAGCAGGCAACCCCCAAATTTCCTCTGTGCTGTTTCCCAAAAGATTATAGCCCAGCTGCCTGTGTCACAGCAGTCTCCAGGCTTCCACTGAGAAAACCAAGGGCTTGTATTAGAAAGTAAAGAAATAAATTGACCCAGTTATGACAAAATGAAGCAGTGCGTGTAGGGCATCTCTGTGGAGGGCCTTGAGCAGCCACTACAAGGCCCTGGGGAATAACAGGGTTCCACTTCAAATGAGATTTACAAATTAAAAATAAAAGAGCTGGATTGTTTCTGTGTGACTGCACCCCCTTTTCTCTTTGCTCAACCGAGCTCCAGGCTGGGCCAAAGTGGCACAGTGGACACTGTGGAGTGAGGAGGGTGGGGATGTGTATGTCCATCCCTCTGGAATCAGATCAAAGCCTTCCTTTGCCTCTCTGACTTTGCAGTCAAGTACATGCCCATAGTGGGGCAAAGGAAACCTTGGAGAGAAGAGCTGGGCACCATTCCCTGACCCCCAGCTCTCCCTGTTAACTCCTGTGTAGCCCCTGCACGGCTCAGACAGCCCATAAACCAGAACAAAATCCAACCAACTCACCCCAGTTTGCAGGGTGGGAAGGTTCCCTGGAGCACCTTTGCCATTGCCCCTGCCAGAGTGTGACTCACCCTGGCAGGGGATGTGCCAGGGCAGCTTTGCTGGGCTGTGCTGACAGCTCCTCTGCAGGGCTGGGGGGAATGTCTTGCACACCTGCCCACTCCGCTGCAGCCCCGGGTTCTCTCTGAGGGAGGAGTGTTGACAGCACCACACGGAGCAGAGCAGCTTCACAGCTGAGCTGGGATTGCTCAGCTCCTTGGCAAGACAGCGACAGGGCCCAAAGACTGTCTGTCTCTCCAAGGAAATCCTGCAGTGCTTGTAGAGACATTACCTGGGTCAGCAGAGGGAGAAAAAGCCTGGGAGCTGACAGGGAACTGCCTGCTTGCATATACCATGAGAAGAGGTTGGCATGGCAAAGCTCTCCCCACTTCCCAGCTGCTTTATGCTTGGTGTATCCACTCCTGTGAGGCTGTGCTGGGGGGAGAGCCTGGAGCTGGATGATGAGGAGCCTTCAGGAAAACAGGAACTGGGATCCCTCCTGCCCAAACACTGTGGGTGGGGGATAGAGGACAGTCTCCTGTGCACCCTTATTTTGGGGACAGAAGCAAGGGCACGGTACAAAGCATCCCCCTGTGCACCCCACAAGATCCCTGTCCTGGATGGATCCAGTGCAGGGCACAGCCCTGGCTATGGCCCAGGTAATCCCTGCTGGGGAGGAACTGCCCACCAAACTGAATTGTAAATACATCTGTGTCCTCCTTCTTGCTGCCACACGTTTAAATCTATTTGATCCACTCTAATGGATTGATCTACAAGTTTGTGCACACACATCCTGCTTTGGACAGGAGGCTGGCAGCACCTCGCCCATCACGCCCTGTCAGCTCCACTCAGCCTCACCTCCACCACAGAGCGAATCCAATTACAGGATAAAGGGTTTTCTTCCCCTCCATATGGTCTCTATAACACTCTGGCTTTATCTTTCCTTAACCCCTTTCCTGGCGAGGGAGCTCACAAGTCTGGGGTAAGCGGCTCAGTGCAGTGGCCGTGTGTGGCTGCAATGTGATACCAGGAAACGGGGTCTTCCCAGGGCAGCTGGGGTACCCAGAGACACCTTCCTCGCTCTTCTCCTGCCCTCTGGGAAGGAAGGAGACCCTCCAGAAGGGGGATTCAAGGCAAAGCCAGCCAGAAGCACAGAGACGAGTTCAGCACCGCCTTGCAGGCAACGCTGTGCCTCAGCCCAGCACCAGAATTTAAGCACAGATTTTTGCCTTATGGCTGATTTACTGTGCTTTTGCATTTCTCTCCACCTTGCTCTGCCAGTTGTTCCCTGTGTGCCCTTGGGTAAGTGGCTGCCATGCCTTGGCCCAGCAGAACCAGGCAGAGGGGTGGGGAAAGGCACCACAAAGGGCTCCAGGAACCCACATCCTCCATGGTTTGCTCTGCCTGTCACTGAGCCCTATGAACCAACCGTATCATCTCTGTGAAGTCACTTATTTGATTATAATTATCATTTCTTGCTCTACACAGGACATGAAAGCCCAGAGCAGCTCAGGGCCCTGTCACGCAGCATGTGAACAAACAATGAATGAGAGACAATCTCATCTCAAAGCGCTTGGCAAAGCAGAAAAACCTGCGAGGGGGAAGAAAACCCTTTTCTCGAGGACAAACACAAAGGCAGCAAACCTCTCCTCCCGCATTAGCCAAGGTCTGGAATTTGCTGTTGCCTTTTTGTCATGGAGTCAGCACAGAAAACAACCGAGAGCTCTTCAGGAGAGAGAACAGCCTATAAAGTTTCTCTGCTAAGAGACACCAAATTAAAGCCATCGCTTTCCATTTCTGTGACAGAGATGCAGCGGGAGCCGAGGTTGCATTCAGGACACGTCCTGGAGGAACCAGCCATCCTCGCCGGTGTCACTTCCCAGCACTGGGTTTATTCGAGGCCTTCGGAATTGCTCCGACTGCACTGACCTGGGAGAGCTGTAAATCCACCAGCTCAGGGACCCCGGGCTGAGCTCAGGGGAGAGAGGAGTCCATGAGGACAGCTGGGAAGGGACAGCCCAGATGGCATTGCAGAGACCCAGACCAACCTGCCCCATAGTCATCCCCCAAAAAGGGGGAAGGTCCTGATCTGGGTCTCATTGACAGTCAGGTGAAAGCCCTGTTGACAGTTCTCTCTCTCTCGCTGGAAGGTTCCTGGGGACCACACATGAAGCCAAACCTGGACCACACCTCAGCTGAAAGAGAGTGCGGAGGGTCTGCTGAGCCAGGAAAAGTCCCTCTGCAAAAAAGTACTGCTGATCCTTCCTGCCAGCACCCAGACCTTCCAGTGCTCCTCTTCCCCCCAAAGCTGTGCTTTCTTTTACACCTCTTGACTCTTTAGGTGAGGAGAGGACTCCACAAAGAGGTGACAGGAAGTCTCAGAGACAAGAGGAGAAAATTAACTTTCCTATGAGATGACTGCATCCACATAGAAAACCTTAGAGAAGCACCACAGCTCTCAGGTGCTGCTGGTACTGACAGCAAGGTCTAAGTCTTTCGAAGGTGGGCCATCACAGTGAAATACTTTAGCTGAAGAGAGTTGCTTTCTCCCATGGAAGCTGGAGGAACACACTGGAATTGAGATGGATGCACAGCTGTTTACGTGGATTAGCATTTCTGGGTTCTCCTTTGATATTCAACTAATTCTGAAACAACGTGCCCAACTTTTGTACATCCAGAAACTTGACTATGGACAGGAGAGGCATGAAATATCTCCAGAGAAAGCTTTATGGGAAGTAAGGCCATAGGACTTCTCCACAAGAAGTTCTTTCCCTCAAGGAAGACCTAGACCAGGAATTTCATGACCAGTGGTTTCACAGGTCATGCAGTGAGGTAATTCCAAGAGTCGCTGCCATCCCATGGGGAGTTTTTGTCCCAGGGCACCTGAGGCTGGTGTGACCCACTTCTTCTAGCCATGTCCTAGTTCTGCTGCTGTTGGATCTCTGCAGGCGGATCAGCAATTAGGGCATCATTCATCCCACCCTCCTTAGCCTTCCGCTCCCTTCCCCAGCTCTGAGAGGCTCCAAGTTTCCTCATTCATCCCACAGGACAACACTGACTTTTTCCATGCACCGTGCCTTGCGGAGGGCAGTGGCAAGGAGGAGGCTGAGAGCTTACCTCGTGATCCGATCAGGGCCACTAACGCCCCAGATGTCAGGGATTAATGGAAGAGCTTCCTAAGGAGCCTTAGGCAGGGTCTCCTGGAGAAGGAGCACCCATGACCCAGAAGGAAGAAATAGGGAAGAGCTTGGATAAGACGGAACGTTGGTGCTCCAAGCTGGCACTGACCCTGCTGGGAGGTGTTTCACCATCTCCTGTGTGCTGGGATGGGGATCCCACACCCCATTCTGAGTGCTCAGAGTCTGGGAGAACTTCTTTCCATCCTGCTTGCTCTCCCAGGCTGGGCTGGTCTTTCTGCACTCTCTCTCTGGATGGAGTTCAGGACATCATTGCTCAGTCCTTTGCCACCAGGGTGTGATTCAGGGTAACACAACCAAGACCTGCCCGAAAACGCTGTTTACCAAAACTGTAGGGATGGGAAATGGTTCGCCTTCCTCCCTTTGCCCATCTCTTCATTCAGTGGTGGCCCTTGGCTGTGTCAGCAGATGCCAGATTGGCTCTGTGATGGGGACACATCCCCACAAGCAGCCCCCACACTGAACCAGGCACCCGAAACACAGAGCTGAGCCAATGGCTCAGACCCACAGAACTCAGTCCAGTCTTCCCTCAGTGACCTCTCCAAGGTCAGTGGAGCAGAGTTGGGCTCTCCCCAGTCCCAAAGCAGCCTCATAGGGTTCTTCAGCCATCCAGGGACACCCCAAAGCCTGCGGACCCCAGCATGGCCCCATTTCCACATTAGGCACCCAAAACAGCCACTCCCAAACTCCCCACTGCTCCTCCCACCTTTGCCTCTCTTCCCAAGGGCTCCCCACCCCAACCTTCCTCCCCCCAACTCTTTAAACAATATTAAACACTTAATGGCAATTAATACGCTTTAATGCAGGTTTTGGGGCCAACTGGCTGCTTAGAGGGTGCTTAAACCATCAACCCCTCTCAATCCCGTTGCCCTTGTCACACAAAGTTAGCCGAGCCCCTCATCAGGCTCCCCCCGCTCTCCCTCCAGGAGGCTGGAGGGTATAAAACCTCCCTGGCCCGCGGGCACCGCCAGCCCCCGACGCGGCGCAGGGGCAGCGCACCACCTCCCGTCCCCTCAGCCTTTGCTGTTCCTAGTAATTCATTTATTTTTTGGATTGGGGGGAAACCTTTAATTCGGTATTTTTCCACATTGGGGGGGTGGGGCTTCCCTTTTTTTTTTTTTTTTAAATTAATTGGCGTTGAAGCAAAATTAATTAGAGAAAACTCTTAAGAGAGGAGCGTCGGCAGGATGAACGGGACGGAGGGTATCAATTTTTATGTGCCTATGTCCAACAAGACAGGGGTGGTGCGAAGTCCCTTTGAGTACCCCCAGTACTACCTGGCCGAGCCCTGGAAATACCGTGTCGTGTGCTGCTACATGTTCTTCCTCATCTCCACTGGTTTTCCCATCAACTTCCTCACCCTCCTGGTCACCTTCAAACACAAGAAGCTGCGGCAGCCACTCAACTACATCTTGGTCAACCTGGCGGTGGCTGATCTCTTCATGGCCTGTTTTGGCTTCACCGTCACCTTCTACACCGCCTGGAACGGCTTCTTCATCTTCGGGCCCATTGGCTGCGCCGTGGAGGGTTTCTTTGCCACGCTGGGAGGTAAGGCCTGGGCTGGGGGGTTGGGGCTTGCTTCTCCAGGGCTCTGTGAGTCCCTTCATCGCGCCACGGGGACGGGCAGAGATCGCTGTGCAGGTACTGCTTCCCTGAGCTCAAAGAAACAGTGTTCGACCTTGATCCCAAGAAGCCTCCACGCCATCACGAGCAGGGCAGAAGGAAGGAAAGGAACCCTATGAAGGGATCCTTGTTTGCAGGATCCAACCTGAGGTCACCTGGCCACAGTGGTCAGTGTGCCTTCAGAGGGTCTCATGCTGAGGTGGCTCTCAGAGGCCTTCCAGCGATAGCCATATCATGTTCCTGAATCAATCCCAAGCATCTTGGACCAAGCATGGGGTTGGATTTGATTGTCTTTGAGGTGTTTTCCAGCCTTAATGGTTCTATGATTATTTCTTTGCCAAAAGGCTTCCCTTTTGGGGAAAATGGGAGGTCCAGAGGGGGAAGAGATATCACTCAGGATATGGAAGAGGTGCAGGCTTGGAGAGGGCTCACAGCTTATCTAGGGGCAAAAGGAAGCTGTGACAGCTCTTTCTAACCAAGAGAGGAGCAGCAGTGGAGGGGGAGGAGGATCCAGGGCTGTTCCCAGGCTCCACAGCAATGGCTCAGCTCTGTCCCAGTTGCACCAAATTCGAGTGCCCTTGGGAGCTTCCTTATGGCATTTCTCAGGGACACAAAGTGCCACCAACACTTCACCCTACAAAAAGCCCTGTGAAAAACAGGGAGAATTCACTTGGCACTCGGTGCCCACACAGTCAGGCCCACACAACACCTTGTGATGGATCTGACAGCCAACGATCCTTGTTACCGAGATCCAGAACCAGCACAAGGACTTTGCTTGCTTTCCCTTAAATGGGGCAATTTCCCACAATTGTGCTGATCTGAAAACACATATGTTAAAAAAATATGGATATTCCGCCAGGCAAAGGAGCAGCTAAATGTCCTGATGCAAGCCAAGGACAGGCTTGGTCTTGGGGTCAGAAGATCCCCCAGGTCTGCACTGTATCTGCTCAGTGAGCCTGGGGGCTCTCGGGCAGTGTTATTTGCCTTCCCAGTGTTTATACCTATTAGAGAAGGAGGAGGCTCCTGTCCACAGGGAAGGAAGTTGCAGTCGCTGTGTGAGCTGCAGGTCTCCAGCGAATCCCAGCACAGGGTGTAGTTATCAGCAGATTATCACAGCTGGGGGCATTAGCAGGCTTACAGCACCACTAAACACTCCCAATCCCCCGAAGTTTAATTATCCCTCATAAATACATGTGCACGCATCCCACCCACACCTCCCCCTGCGCCAGCGCCAGCGGAAGGCTCATGAAATACACATTTAAAGGGATCAACAGGTTTGGAGGCATCTGGCATCAGCACCGGAAATTGTGCCTCCTCACACCCGGGTGGGATTCACCCCTTGATTTTTAATTTATTAAACCCCCATTGTGTTCCCTCCTCCTCCACCAGCATCTCACTGTGGTGCAGACACTGCCCTTGGCTCCCAGAGCTTTTGCATGTCACGGACAGGAGGTTCACAGTTATTTACTGGGATGCTGCTTATCCCAGGCTGATCCCCAGCTCCTCAGTCCCTTCTGCTCTTCTCTGCAAAGGGGAAGATGAAGCCAGAGGGGCTCTGACCACCTCCGTGTGCTCTTCCTCTCCTTCCTGCAGGCCAGGTCGCCCTGTGGTCCCTGGTGGTCTTGGCCATAGAGCGTTACATCGTCATCTGCAAGCCCATGGGCAACTTCCGTTTCTCTGCCACCCACGCCATGATGGGCATCGCTTTCACCTGGGTCATGGCCATCTCCTGTGCTGCTCCTCCCCTCTTCGGCTGGTCCAGGTGAGTCAGAGGATGCTGAGCAGCAGCAGCTCTCTTCCCTGCTCACCACCCCTCCATCTGCAGGGGGAGAGCAGGTGGCTCCTGGCAGGTGAGTGCTCACCCTGGAGGAGGGAAATAAATATCCCGCTCTCCATGGGAGGCAGTGAGCGTCACAACGCGCCAGCGCCGGCTGCCCAAGTGCAGCACGTTGGCATGACTGGTGCAAACCCCACAGGAGCCGTGGGCTGTGGGGCCAGAGAAGCCCACCCAAAACACACGTGCCACTCCTTGAGCACCCCTCATCCTCAAGGGATTCAGTCCTGAGGTTGAGTCCCTCCTGTTGCCCCAGGGAGGGCCCGGGTGCAGATCCCAAACTTTCTCACTGACAGGTACATACCAGAGGGGATGCAGTGTTCCTGTGGGCCCGACTACTATACCCACAACCCTGACTTCCACAACGAGTCCTACGTCCTCTACATGTTCGCCATCCACTTCATCATCCCGGTCGTCATCATTTTCTTCTCCTACGGGCGCCTTGTTTGCAAAGTCCGAGAGGTAACGTTGGGAAGGGACTAACAGGGACAGACTGGGCAGCTCGGGCAGGACAGGGGAGGTGGTGCAGGGGTGGAAAGCTGCAGGTGCCCCTCACCACCCGCTCTGCCCACAGGCAGCTGCCCAGCAGCAGGAATCGGCCACGACCCAGAAGGCGGAGAAGGAGGTGACGCGGATGGTGATCCTCATGGTGCTGGGGTTCCTGATGGCCTGGACGCCCTACGCCGTGGTGGCATTCTGGATCTTCACCAACAAGGGAGCAGATTTCACAGCCACGCTCATGGCAGTGCCTGCCTTCTTCTCCAAGAGCTCCTCCCTCTACAACCCCATCATCTACGTCCTCATGAACAAACAGGTGAGATGCCCTGTGGCACACAGGGTGAGCCTCTGCCCTGGGCTGATCAGCCTGTCTGAGGTCACTGCGGGCACATTGCTCCTTCCCAGAAGGGCTTGAATCTCAATCTGGGGGCAGCAGCAAATTCAGGAGCTGTTGAAGGCTTTTAGTTCCATGGCACATCCCTGATGGACGCCCAGTAGCGCTGTTCTTATTTCTCTCCCCTCCCCAGTTCCGTAACTGCATGATCACCACGATCTGCTGCGGCAAGAACCCCTTTGGGGATGATGAAACCTCCTCCACTGTATCCCAGAGCAAGACTGAGGTCTCCTCCGTCTCCTCCAGCCAAGTATCACCTGCATAGACCATGGACAGTTTGAACTGGGTTTGACCTGCCGAGCTCGGGGATCAAAACAGACACTCACTTACCTGCTCCCACCCCAGCCCCCTTCCCTGCACGAGAATTTAGCACATGTCCTGCCATAGCCACCCCTCTGTGCAGACCCCACCCCCAGCACACTCACTGGGACCCCCTGAGCCCGCTGGCACACACGGGGCACTCTGAGCTCTGTCACACTGACCAGAGGGAGCCCAGGCAGGTCACCTTCGGGGGACTGTCCCTACCTGCCCCCGGCCCAGCACCCCTCTCTTTGTTCACATCATGCTCAAACAGCAGCAGTCAGTGGGAAGCCCCAAAATGCAATATTTTCCTCTCTGAAACACACTCCCCACAGCTCCATCCTTCCCTGGGCTCAAGGGAGCGTCACAGGAGCCTCCAGCTCCCATCTGCAAAACCCAAGTATCCTGACAAAGCGCCATTGCAAAGCCCCCAGGAGCAGGACCCCACAGCCAGAGTGGTCCTGGCTGTCCCTTGGCAGGGCCAGAGCCCGGGGCTCACCAGAGGCACATTCCAGCTGCCGGGAGTCGATGCCCACAATCCCATAAATCAATATAACAAACGGAGCCACGAGCTTTGCCTCCAGCCCAACTCTCTCTATTCCCCAAGACAACACTGTAGATATATATTTTTTTTGTCTTGGAACCTGTAAATATTTGCTCATGTACTTTAAAGTCTCTATCTTTCTCAGCCCCTTCCTTTCTCTTCCTCTCGACTCTGAGGCAGAGAAACCACCTCCCACCTCTGCTCCAGCTGGACACACATGGCCAACCTTGGAGGGTGGGGCCGGTCCCCGAGCGCTTTCCTGTACATATTTTATAAATAAATAAAACCGTGTCAGCACAAGGACATCTACAGTCAAGAAGTAGGGATTAAAAAATAAGAAATAAACAGAAACAGCACAGAGAAAAATACAGATGCTCGGTCTTTGTCATTTCTCCTGGGCTGCGGTGACAAGCTGCTGATGGCCAGGTGGGAAATGAGGTGCTGCTGTTGGAGGCACAAACCCAGAGCTGTCCCAAAAGCCATGGGAGGGGGGGATCTATGAGTCAGATCAGCCCAGATCAGAGGGGAGAGCAGAGCCCATCCCCACGAGATGACAGCTGGAGCGCCAAAGGGGTTTGGAGGCAAAAAGACCCGGAGACAGGGCACAAGGCAGCTGGTGCTGCTGCTGCCCCACGGCCCTCACTGCCCAGCCCACCACCAGCTGCTGGCTTGCATCCTTTAGTATTTAAGATTTCCCCACGTAGCCTTAAATAAAGCTTCAGCAAAGAGCTTTTTGGAGAGTTCAAGTTGCCCTCCCTGCGGGGCCCTTCCAGTCAGCGTTGTTACGGAATCGGCAGAGTCAGGGAAAAATTGTTCCCTGTGTCAGTGAATTCGTTATGGAGCGGCTGGAGAGCAATCCTGAGTGCCATCCCTGCCAGGCCCCGGCCCTCTGCTCCTGCCTGCTCACTCACACTTGCTCTCTCAGGTGTTTTTACCCTCCTGTTTTTGAACCAAAGCAACAGGGTGAAGCCCAAGGTTCATTCCTGGGGTGGGAACACAGGAATAGAAACCACCTTTTGCTCCAAAGGGCCAAGTCCTGGGGGGGGGGAAGGATGCAGCCCCAGCTCTCCAGGGACCCTCCTGCCTCCACAGGACTGGGTCTGCACCATCCAGATTTGGGGCTCCTGGGTCAGCCCAGGAGGGCTCTCACACCCCCCCTGCACCAACGGCTGTGCTGAATAATTCACGGCCACTCTCCCGGTCTCGGGAGCCTCTTTTCCTTCCCTGCAAAGAGTGGAGCCCATTTCCTCCAGTTCTTCGAAGGCACTGGGGTTGTTTATGGCCAGCTATTGAACACGCCACGTGTGCAGGAGCCCCCGGTACCACTTCTCTCCCCCTGCAGGCTCCTGACTGCAAGATATTCTAGGACAGAGCCCTCCCCACCACACACTCTGAGAACAGCATGGGCCTGGCTACGTATTCCTTGAGTTTTTTATCATTTTTAAAGGCTGCAGCTGTAGCTGAGGGCTGCTGCCTTTTGCACCCATCATGCAGCGATGCTGGGAGACTCCTCAAGGAATCCACCGGACTCTGGAGGGGGACAACAGCAGCCTGTGACCCCTAACAGGGGGCTCTGGGGAGCCAGGGACCACCTCTCTGTGGGCTGAGGCTTTAGAGCCAAATTCCCAGGGGCAGGAGAGACAGGGAGCAGAGTCCAGCCCATCAGCCCGTGGTGCTGTGGCAGATGCCAGTGGTGATGCCTTCTGGCTGCTCCCACCTGCACTGCCCGTCCAGCTGCTTTGCCAGGTGTGTCACTGCCTGTGACACCCTGGAGATTGACTCCAGCAGAATAGTTTTACCTCCATGGTGCCTCTGTCCCACTGCAAGGAGCCTTTCCAAGGGATGGATGGAGTAAAGCAGAGACAGAGTCATCACCACTGGAAGTGTTCAAGGATGTGGCACTCAGTGGGCTGGGCTGGTTGGCAAGGTGGGCATCAGTCACTGGTTGGACTCCATGTTCCTGGAGGTCTTTCCCAGCCTCACTGGTCCTGTGGAACTGATGCTCTCAGCCATGTGGGCAGGTTGGAGTCATCAAACATGCAAAGGAGCAGCTGCTTTGTCCGAGGTGGAAGCTGTGGGTGGGAATAGGAAGATAAACCCACCCAAAGAGAGCAACTCCTGTGCTCTGCCTTCAGCCCCTCCACAGCAGCTGCCGAGGAGGAGGAGGATGATGATGATGATGATGATCCTCCCTTCTCCTCGACCAAATCCCCACAAAACCCCAAAGCACTCAAGCTCAACACTGGTTTCTGCAAACTGTGGGGGCAGGAGAGGAGAAGCCACCAGACAACCAGAAGGCCAAACCTCCCCCAGCCCTCACTGACCCTTCCATGGCAGAAGGCATCTCATTGAAGGGTTTCTCTTTTCTGTTCCCCCCCTCCTGCTTTTTGCCAGTGCAAAGTCATAATTCTCTGAGTTCTGCCTCCCAGACCCTGCTCTCCTCATTTTTCAAACTCAGGGGCTTTTAAAGATGTTCTTTATTGATCCAACACTTATTTATATGCGAACAATAGGAGAAGATGGTTTGTCCAGTTATTAAATTTGGAGAGCTGACAAAAGCAATCAGAAGATAGATCACGTAATGGGAGATTCAGAAGGAGGCAGCAGGAGCCTGGGTTCCTGGCCCCGTGTTTCAGATGGGTTTATCCATGTGTATCTCTGTATTTTTACTGCTCAGATGGCAATGTAATAAAACGATCCAATTGTGCTCTTTGCCCACAGGGTTTATCACTAATTGATTTTGCAACAACTCATCTAATCTCAACTCCAAAGGATTTTGGATGGGCTGCATCCAAGGAGATTATCCTGTCTGGGGATCTCCTGGCAGGGCCAAGCCCAGGTTGGGGGGGCTGCAGCCAAACTGGGGGACACAGGGAAGAGCTCGAGCTTGGTCCCACCACCCACAGTGGGACAGAGCCCAGGCACCAGCCCAGCTGCGTGAGCAGCTTCAAACCAGGCATTTTGAAGTGATTTGGGAACATGCCTTAGTGATGGACCTGGCAGTGCTGGATTAAGGGTTGGACTTGATGATCTTAGGGGGGTTTTCCAACCTAAATAATTCTATGGCTCTGTGAACCTGATTTCAAGATTCCTTAACTAATTTTCACACAGCTAAGCTTTAATCTGCTTTCATTATATTTCCTTCTCGCTAAAGCTCCTCACATTGCAAGGATAAGACTTTCAGCAACAATTACTTATTGTTTAAAATTTGGTGTACTTTAGATTCAGATTGGATCTGGGCACAGCCAACCAGCCCAGCATACCTATGAAATATTCATTTGGTAAATAACCTGGGGCAGGACCTGCCCTTCTGGAGCCTTGGGCAAACAAATGCCCACATGCTCCATCCCTAAGGAACCAGGAGATCCCCAAGCTCAGCCCCGAGGTCCCATCCTTGAATAATCCACTTCTCCATAAATACATTGATATATTCAGGCATTGCATTTGCCAGGTTCACCCCAGCATCATTCCCTCAGAGCAGGTACCACAGAACTGTTGGCCTGAGGTTTCTCCCACCTAAATTCAGATGCAACTGAGGAAAGCAGCCAGACTTCACCAGGAAAGAGAGACAGCAGAAAACTTGGGCCCAAAGGGCATTTCAGTGTCTGCCTCTCCTGCTGCTGCAGCTGGGACTGCTCCTCACCCCAGCACTGCCGTCATCTGTTTTAGGAAAACTGCAGTAATTGGCTCAATTCATTTTAAATCAGTTATCATTTGTGCAAGCAGCAATCAGGGAAATGCAGCTTGTAGTTAATAACATCCTGATTTGGAGCTTCCGGAGGGATAAGGGGGATCTCAGGGATGGGCTGGTCCTTGGTCCTTGACCCTCAGCCACCAGGCACAGGCACAGATCCCCCCACCCAAACAGGGGGGCACAAACCCTGCACCCAAAGAGGGGCCAGGCCAGGCTGCAGCCCAGGGTCCCAGCCTGGTGCTGTGCCACACAGCTCCCATCCTGCCCAGGGCTGATCCCTCCAGGCTGGAAAGGTTTCTCCCAGCACATTTTTATCCCATCAGTGCAGAAGCAGCAGCTGGATGCCAGAGGGTCTGGCTCTGCCTATTTATCTCTGCCAAAGGAAAAACATCTCCTTGTCCAGCCGTGCCAGGAGCTCTGGAAACAACAAGATTAAGATTGAAACACTCCCCCCCTTCCTTCTGTGTCACCACATGCACAGGGCTGGGGGGGCCAGAATCCCCCCTCCTCCCTCTCTGGGAGCCAACAGACCCTGGTACCAAGGGGATAAGCTGCCCTTCAGGGGAAAGACTGTTGAGGTTACACCTTGAAAGAGGCCAAAATTCCAACCCCACAGAGCCAGGGGCTCATTGCACAGCCCCAGCAGCCCAGGGAGACCCAGGCAGTGCTTGCCCCCCACCCAGGGGGGGTGCACAAACTGTGTCACTTCCCAGCACAGCCATCCCCAAGCCATGCAAAGCCTCTCTGAATCCATCACTTCTGCCTGTGTCACGTTAGCAGCAATAAAAGGATTCAAACAGCAATTCCTTACTTTTTACGAACAAATGGCCCTGGGTGGATGATTCAGGCAGCATTCAATTCCCAGCAAGAAAGTGTCAGCAAAAACCCAGCCTCTCACATGTAGGAGGATAACTGCAAATAAAGGAGGGAATTATTAGCACTTAATACTTGGTGGGTTTTTGCTCCCCAGTGCTCCCCTCTGGGAGATGTCAGACACTCCTGAGACACCAGCAGCTGGGAGAGGGCCCTGCCAAGGGGGGGATACATGGCTTGAGGTGGTGGCTTTGGACACAGAGATCATGCTCATCTCACTGCCAGGGTTCTGCTCCAGAGCCCCTTTTCTGCCCCCCACAGCCCCTTGTCCCATCCATCCCCCCCACCCTCCCATTCACAGCTCCTGGGGGAGGCTCAGGACCCCCAGGCACGAGCCCTCCAGCTCCAGGGGGATCCAGGGTGGCTTCCCAAGGACCTGGGGCTGCTGCTGGCCACGGGGAAATGCACACCAGGCTCCTCCAGCCTCTGCATTTCTCCTTTTCCCAGCCCTCCTATATTTTTCTTGTTCATCAGACTGACAAATGGGCAGAAAACAGACTTCTGGCCATTTCCTGAGCAGGCTGCCCACTCCTCCTCTCCCCTCGGCAATGACTGAGAGCTGAAGAAGCAGGAATAGCATATAAATTTCCTCCCTGCTTTAATAAATACCTCTATTACCTTGTGCTTTCCCCCAGCTTGCTGTGCAGCTCCTGCTGCCTGCCAGGCAGACGTGATAAACCCAAATTCTCATTTCTGTGGGGAAAAAAACCAGCAGGACTGAGCCAGGCAGGTGGAACAGGCCTGGGGGACAGCAGGGGAGGGGGTGAACCCCCATCTCGGGGGTCTGGCTGCAGCTTCACATCATCACACCAGCAGCCAAATTAATTAATTGATTAAAGAAGAGCCTGGGGACCCCCCTGAGACACATTGTCCTGGTCTCAGGGGGAGGAGGATTCCCACCATCCCCAGGGACCGCAGTGCTGCTGGGCTTGTCCCAAACACCAGTGTGCCCCTGGGGGAGGGCCTGGGGTTTGCTGCAGGAAAGGAATAGGGACAGACCATCCCCAGACCTCACCACGAGGGTGCAGGGGGAGCAGAAGGGTTTGATGGTGCAAGGAAAGCTGCCATAGCAGTGGCCCTGCTCTGGGCAAAACCCCTCGCTGGGTTTCTCCTCCCTGTACCTCTTTTTCTTCCAAACCCTTCCCCACAGCTGTCAGGACACCCTGGGAAGAAGATGCCACTGCACTTTGGCCAGCAGAGCCCTGGGAGGCACAGGCAGCCTCCCCCAAGGGCCTGAGCATCACAGTGGGATGCAGAGACCTCATTCCATCCCCACCCCACCTGGTCTGGGTGGCAGCAGGTAAAATCCATCAGCCTTTTACACCCCCAGCACTGTCAGCAGCCCCCCAGGGCATCAGTGTCCCCCAGCCCACCCATGGCATGGCCTCATCCCATGCCCTGCCATGTGGGCATAGCTGTCCCTGCCCCCTGGGCACAGCACCCACTGCAGCCCCTGTGGTCGCATTGATGGTGGTGTTTTGCTAAGCCTGAAGAAAGCACCTTCAAAAGGAGTTATTAGGGGGTGGCAGCCTCCCAGTTTCCCCCTTAGCCAGCAATTGGTGTGTCTCAGCTGCTTCCTGGACTCTATTTAGCTTCTAAATTTAACAAGCTCTTAAACAAGTAACAGCAGCAAGTGGCAGCACCCAACTCCCACCCTGCGAGTGGCATTTTGGGGCCTGGCTGCCTCCACCCGGGGATGGGAAATTTCTCAAATGTCTCTTTGATTTATGGCTCTAGTTAATTCTCCAGGAGGCCCCTGAGCTGCCCCGAGTGCACCAAACCTCCGAGGGATAAATAATTTACCAGATGGTTAAATATTCTTTAAGGTCTAGAGAACACGAGCAGGAGCAGAGTTTTTTTGGGGGGGGAATAACACAAAACTACAAATTGGGCACAGGAGGTGGAGGGATGGCCTGGACCTGGCACTGCTGGGGGCTCAGTGCCATGGGAGGGGAAGGACCAGGACATCCCAGCGCCTCTGCAGCTCCATCCAGTGGGATCAGCACAGGCTTTGCTGAGGGCTTTAGGGGAATATCCCACCCACATGTGCCCTGCCAGGGGTCCCCTGTAAAGCTCCCAGCACCGTTCCAGCCTCGGGTCGGGGCGTTTCGGGCTCCCAGCCCCGCAGCCGGGGGAGGTAGGTGGCAGCAGAGCCTCTTTCTTGCGACAGCCCGGTCCCTGCTGAGCCCTCTGCAGCCACCCCCGAGCAGGGATTTGCACACCCGCCTCTGCCCCGGCTTCCTTCACAGCTGCTTTGCCCCAGGCTCCTCTCCTTAAGCGCGATCCAGAGCCCAGGATTGAGCTGAACTTCTCCCCGGTTGGGATGTGCCAAAGCAAACCAGCCCAGTGTGGCTCAGACACCTGCGTGTCTCCCTTCCCTTCCTGCACCCCTGGACTGGGGCATCCCTGGGTGCTGCCCTGAGCTGTCACCTGGAACTCGAGTCTTGGGGGCAGTACCTCTCCTTTCAGGGAACACATGGCATTTTGCCACAGACAACCTGTCCTGCTCATCCTCCCCCCCTTCCGTCATTCTCTCCAAATTATTTGGCAGGTTCCCGCTGTGGCTCAGCACATAAATAACGAATGAAGCGATGCTTTAGAGAAGACTCTCCCCCAAAATCCCCAGGGCATCCCTGCCCCCATGGGCCCCACACCAATGGGGATGATGAGCAGGTCTGTGCCTGCTGAGGGCTGGGAAGAGAAGCCCCCATTCAGTTCCTGTCCCAGAGGGTTTTTTGGCTGCCCCTGATAAATGGACAATGAATAATTCACTGTTGGCTTTGGCTCTATGAAGTATTCATTGCCCTCGAGTTTCCCAGGGTAATTAACCATCCTGTGAGCTCGTGTAACACTGCCCAGCCACAATCCATCTTCAGCCCTTCATCAGCAGGTCCCCACGCCACAGCAATGAACTAAAGTGGAACAAATGCACACAGAAAACTTTCCCCTCCCTGGGAACCCCTGTGGCCTCAGCCAGCGCGTCCCCAGGGTTGCACTTCCAGGGTGGGATCACACGAGTGGGTGCCAGGATGGGGTGGCACAGGGATGACCCTGCTGCTGAGGACAAGCCACCTGCCCCCCAGGTCAACAAGGGAATTTTGACAGCTGGTTTAGGAAATCAATTTTTCCAGCATGCTGGGAAGCCCCACCCTGACCCACCACAGCCTGAGCTCTCAGCAGCCGCAGGGCACTCACACCCCCAAAAATTGAACCATGTTGGGGGTCTCCAGCAGAAAACGTCCCCTTGCAGGCCAAGGTGCGCCCTCTTCTTGCACAAATAATTCTGAATTTTCCTCCTTCTCCTGTCCCAGCTGCAACGGCCCAGAACACAGTCACTCACTCCAGCCCATCCATGTTCCCAGGATGGCCCGGGACCCGTCCCACCGCACAGCCAGAGCTGAGCCAGGCCTGGAGCTCTGCCCCTCTGCGGGCAGCCCCGCAGAGCCACAGCCACTGGGGCAGCCACCAGGTCTGGTCTGGGAGAGCCCAGCACAAGGTGACACCACGGGGGACGGGCGCAGGAGGGAGCGGCACTCGTTGCTTTGATGGATGTGTAAAAATTTCCTGCAGCCTCCAGTGCTGAGTCAGCCCTTCTGCCTTCGGGAACTGACAGCAATCAACAGGGGTGGGGGATGGGGATG
>VXBA01002447.1:283881-326392 GCA_013399895.1 Serilophus lunatus
GGGATGGGGGATGGGGATGGGGGATGGGGGATGGCTCTGCCACAGCCCCGGGCACCGCCTGCGGTCACAGCCCGGAACAGCCCCGGGCACTGACTGCAGGGCCAGCCCTGGACCGGCCGAGGGACGAGGGGCAAACCCCAGCACTGGGGTCACCTGCACAGCTCCCACGTGGGCTCCACCAAAGGAGCATCCCAGTGGCCCCGGAGAGCCCCGCAGCAGCCCCACAATCTCTGCACAGCCCCAGTTGTGCCCCCCGTGCTGCTGAGTCCCCCCTCAGCCCAGCTGGGGCTCAACCCTTCCCTTCACTGTGCTCCCCCGCTGGTCCTTCCCTGGCTTCTTCTTTTCCTTCCTCCTTTCCCTGGCAGCTTCGTTCCCTCTCTGCCTGAGTTTCTTTGGAGGCACACAGGGCTGCTGCCACTTGTTGCTGCTGAAGATGCGAATTCCCAGGGCCGGTCCTTGCCCTCTCCCATCCCTCCCAGAGCATCCTGGGCGCAGCCGTGCCCCGGCTCGTTCCTCCTCGCCTCGTTGAGCGCCTGTTCCCCTGATCCCACCGGCTTTGCCTCGCAAAGCCCGGCCTGGAATCCCCATTCCCCAAGTGCTGCTCCGTGGGGTTGTTATCCCCGCGATCCCAAAGCTGGAGGCTCATCTCTGCCATCAGCCCAGGGTGGGGGGGACAGTGAGATGTGACCCCCCAAACCCGGGCACAAAGCACATGCTGTTGGCTCCTCCGAAGGGGCTGAGCGAGGGCACAGTGTGAGCGATGGTGGCAGAAGGGGATGTCCCCGAGCAGGAGCTGATGGGCTGCAAGATTCGGAGCGGCTCGAGGGGCGGCATCCTCCACGTCAGGAGAAACTGCAGGTGCTGCTCAGCCCCTCCCCATCACTGCAGGAGAAGGTTTGTCCCCAGGGAGCCGCTTCCACCACAGCAAACATCACCCTGGCAGGGACAGAGCTGCGTATCCCGGCCCCAGGCTGGGCCATAATTCACCTCCTGAGTCCGGGGACACATGTCCTGCCTCGCTATAAACCATGTTAAGGAATAAATTTAATAAAAACTACTATATGGCAAAATAAAAGCAGAGCTGCCTGGGGGGTGTCTGCCCAGGCAGCGCAGCATCGGGCAGGAGGGCTGGGCTGCACATCCCACAGGGGATATGGGATGGGACGAGGAGTGGGGCAGGGCTGCAGCCAGGATCAGGGTGAGGGGGGGGCTCCTGCAGCCCCTCGGACATCTGGCTCCTCTGGCTGGGTGGGGCTGGGGGTCACAGGGCTGGGCTCCCGGGTGCCACATGTCCTGCTGATGCCACAACCAGCTGCAGCACATCTGGGAGCTGTGCAGGCCACAGATGTTGGTATTTGCTCCGCAGCAGCATCTGCCCAGCAGAGCCAGGGCTCACCTTTTTCATTCCACGATACCAACACTTGGCTCCAGCATTGGCAATGCCAGCCCTAATTATTTTCAAAAAGTCTGGAGGGCTGCGGGGATGAATCAATATAAGTAACAAGTTCATAATCTCCACATCATGTCCCCGACAGCATTATGGCTTTAATTGGAATCTCAGAAAGGTGGAGCCTGGGCCAGGTGTCCCCCTCCCTTTTCCTTTCATTTATGGCTCTTCTCTCACTGTCCTCATCCCTCACACCCTGTGCCAGAAGATGGGACGAAACAGGGAGAGGAGCTCGAGCTGGGATGGCTCTGGGCTTTTCAGCCTCCAAAACGAGGCAGAGACCTGCCAGTCCCAGCGAGCAGGCACAGGGAGGGACCAAGGGGTGGCCACCAGCACGTGCCCAGAGCAGGACCGTGATGGTCTTTCCTTCACAGGCAGCCTTTGCCTCCTCCTCCTCCTCCTCCTCCTCCCCCTGCGCTGCCTCCCGCCTGCAGTGCAGATGGCCCAGCATATGGGCAGCCTCCCCTCGCGCTTGCACCTTGTAAGCAGATTCTGTCAGGTTTAAAGAGGAAAAGCTTAATTAAGCAGTTGTGTGTGTGTACAATTATGTCCTTAATTATCTCCACGTTTCACTTCTTTGTTGTTCTGTGTTTGCGGGAAGTTTGGTAACAATCGGAGGCAACCGCGCACTCAAACAGATTTTCTTTCTTGTTTTCTCTTCCTCTCTCCTCCTGCCTCGTTGTAGGGATTTTTGCTGGCTGAAGGGAGATGCAGAGCAAGCCCAGCTGGGCTGGACCCCACAAGAACCCCTGGCTGGAGAGCCAGGGCTGGGGCTCATCGTCCTCAGCTCCCATCCCAAAGCCCCAGCCTTTGCTCCCAAACCCTCAGAAACCATCAAACCCCATGAGAGCATCATTGAAGTAGTGCTCCAACACTCCCACACCCAGGGACTGGCACCCAAAGGACCCCCTGCCTAATTAATTCCTCTAATTACTCCATTTCTCGGCTTGGGGCACCTCTCCAACCTGCAGAGAGCCTGACACAACCCCAGGGACATCCTGGGGTCCCCTGGTCTCCTCCTCACTCCCAGGCAGGGTTTGGAGGCACCTGCAGAGCCCAGGGACAAGGGGTGGCAAAAACAACTGGCTAATTTATGGTGGTGCTTTTCTTTTATGTGCAGAGCACTAAACAGTCATAACATCCCAAGCTGGATATTGGAGCTGGGGGTGTTTTATTGTTTGCAAGTCCTTGAAATTTTGCCATGAAGTTTTATTAAAAATAACCCCAAACTCTTGCTTCTCTAATTGAGTGTATTTCAAAAACCACAGGCCTACTTTTATACACAGGTATGTTTATATCACCACCAGTTAATTTTTATTTACCTTGTAGTGAAACTCATCTTCCTTCTTAATTCCCAAGCCTGTATTTGCTTTGAAATCAGAATTGGACCTAACAATCATCCATATATTTAACATGCCATTAAATCCTCAGCTCTGCTTTCACAGCTTCCAAACCAGAGGGCCCAAAGCACAGCAGTGACCCTCCTTTTCCCAGTGTCCAGGCAGGGAAAATGAATCTTCATCCAGCTGAGAGATGTCAGGTGCTGGGAATGGGCCCAAGGAGAGCAGCAGGAATGAGGGGGGGCTGCAAAACAAGAGGGGTGAGCAGGTCAGAGGAGATTAGAAGGGAACAGGATCATTGTTTTAAAGGTGTCAGAGTGCCAGGGAGAGGAGAGGTACAATCTGTCCCCTGGGTGCACAGAAAGGGGTAACAGGGTCAGAGATCTAGGCTGGGTGGGAGGAGAAGCTCTGCAGAGAGTTAAACAGCAGAGAGGGGGGCAGACAGAAACCTGGAGTCTTTGAGAGGAGATAAAACTCGACCTCATTCCATCTCTTTGAGCCTCTGCTCTCTCCCATTTCCAAAACAGGGGTTGTGTCCCAGTCCAGACCTGCAAACAGGACTGGGGAGTTGACTCTTCTCCACTGGGCTGGGGAAGGAGATGGAAAGAGACTCTGCCTGGCGTCCCCTGATTCCAAGTTTCTACAAAGATCTGTCTGTTTGGAGGGGCAGCAGGAAGGCCCCCCTCCCCTTCTCCAGCACACGGTGGCAAGTCAGCCCCTGGCTGGGGCACAGTGGTGTGTCTGTCTGTCCATCTGCCCCTCTGCCGGCCCCAGGACACAGAACAAGGGCTCCAAACAGGGCTCAGGGCAGCTCCACTCCCCAATTCCCTGCTCCACTCCCCATCCCTACCCTGCAGGGAAGACCCACAGCACGTGAGGCCCTGAGCCTGGAGACCCTGTGAGCAGAGCCTTGATGTTTGCACAGGAAAGATGAGGAGAGAAGTGGATCAGAGCCGGTAATTAAACACCCAGGGAGGGCTGTGATGCTGGAGAAGCCTTTCATCCAGCAGCCAAAGCACAGCTTCCCAAGGGATGCCGGGAAGGCAGCAGTGCTTGGAGGTTTTCACTGATGTCTTTGCACCCCAGCCTGGCTCTGATTACGGGGTGCAGCGAGGAGAGGCTCTGGGCAAGGGTCTGGCAGCGTTAGGATCAAGAGCCAAGCAGCCACTGCTTCCACCCAGCCCCAGCATCCCCATCAGGAGCAGTTTGGGATGCAGGAGATGGTCATGGCCAGAGCACAGGGTGGCAAAATCAGCTGCACCCCGAGCCCATCTCCCTGAGGAGGCCGAGGAGCTTCGTGCAGGGAGCCCAGGGCTACCCTGGCCCCCCTGGCTCCCTGCCCTGATGTGCTGTCCAGCTCCTCACGCTGAAGGAATTGCACCAGGCAGAGCCACCAGCCCAAAGCAAACACAGTGTTTTAAAGTTCTTCCCAACGTAACCATCTCCAGCACTATTAATAATACTTGTAAGGAGCTGTTCTTGAATAGATATGATTTTTATCTTGACAGCGTCTCCTTAAATCATTTTTATCCCCACAAAGTTTGCGAGAAGCAGATTTTCCGAGCGCCATTTATCTTGCCAAATATCCTCCTCCCCTGTTTATTGCTCACTCTCTCTTTAGGCAGCTCCCCACCCTCTGTCTCAGCTGCCTCCCAGCTTCCAATGCCTCTGTCCCCCCCTCTCCCCACCCCACAATTCCCCTTCCATGTGTATTTTACTGGTGGCAGCAAAACGCAATCAAACGCTCAGATCTCCGTGGCTGAGAATCCATCGGGAGATGGGCAGGGGTGTGCACTCGCTGTCAAACATCCCCCTGGCTTTCCTCCTCTCATGTCTTCAGTAAAAAAATTCGAGTTCATGAAAATGCAGAGAACTCCCCCGGATGCTCAGGTTTTCCCTGCAGAAAAGTGGCTGCAGCCCCCTTGTTGTGGCAGATGGACAAAGGCTCGGGAAAACCTCGAGGCAGGGAAGGCGGTGGGGGACATTCCTGCTGTCACATCCATCACTTCTCAAGAGGACAACTGCGGGGAAAGGAGCAGATTCACTGATACAGCTTAGAAAACATTAATTCTGCTTTCAGATGGCCCAAGCTCCTTCCCTGGTGGGGCTCAATCAGCCAGGAGGGGCTGAATTCACTCCCGTGCTCTGGCTGGCACAGGGAGCAGCCCAAAGGTGGGTGAAGGTGGCAGCTGGAGCAGGGCTCCGGCTGCAGGAGGTTCAGGGACAGCACCGGGAGCCTCGAGGGTTTAAATGCCCGTGGGAAGAGCATCCCTGTGGCCTGGAGGGTCCCACCCAGCCCCTCTCCTGCCCACCAGCCCGGCATCACACGCTGAGATGGGGAGAGGCAGAGCAGGAGGTGGAGCAGCCCCAGGCAAAAATGATGTGCTGCAGCACGTAATTGAACTGGAGCGAGGAGGGGGAAGAGAGGAAGGAGCAGATGAGAGCTGGGAGTAATAAAATATTCCAAAACTAGATTAAGAAATTACAAGCAGGGCGGGCGGAGCAGTGGCTGGAAATGCAACCCCACTGCAGCTGGACCTGGAGTGTGCTGTTCCCAGGGGATGCTGTGTTTCTATGGGATGCAGCAGTTTGCCATCCCACTGTGACAATGAACCTGTGCATGATTAGAGCCAAGCACTCCCACTCCCCTTGTTTCTGAAGGCTTCAGAGGCCCTTTTGAAGGAACACCTGTTACCAGGCCCTGGTTAATGACTCATTTGGGGAATTGTGGAGGCTCTTCTATACTTAATAGATTCTGCACGAGCAGAGGAGGGGATCCAGGAGAGCCCAAGCACCTGGAAGCAGCCGGGCTTGTCAGTCCCTATGAGGATCTGGTGCCTGAAGTGAAGGCCCTTGGCCTGTCCCTGCTCTGCCCCATGGAATGGGGACCACGTTACACAGCAGGGCTGGAGCCCCAGGAAGCTGCTCCCAGTCTGTGGCAGTGAAGGATTTGGCTGCACCGCTGATGGGCTTGGAAAGGCTGGAAAATTCCAGGTGTGACGCAGCCCAGCCTCCAGCCCAAGCAGGAGGGACTGGCCAGCAGTGCCTGACCTTTGTGGCTCAGCTGGAGGGATAAAAATGAGACCTGTTATCTCCTTCCTAACACAGATTTTTGGAGAAAGACAGGAGTCCCCTGAGCATTCACAATGCCAGGCACACACAACCCTGTCATTCCCTGCACTGGGGCTGGCAGACTTTGAGGTGATGCAGCTGCAGGGTCCAGGCTCCATCTCATTTCTGCCAAAATTCCATCCCTGGGAATGCCACCATAAGAAGTTCTCCTGCACAGCCAGCCTGCTGTGTGGGAGAGCTGCAGTGGCCATCACTGCCAAGGGCACTGCTGCTGGTGGATGCTGCACAGCTTGGTGGGGTGGTGCCTTGGAACTCCCCAGGAAGAGCCACCCGTGCAGGGGAGCTGGCCCGAGCCACTGTGCCACAGCCACGTCCTTTAGGAAGGAGCAGAACCCTCAGGAGGTGGAATTCAGTGAGCAGAGGGAACTCACCTCCCTGGACCTTGGGTCTGGAGGAGCAGAGGGATGAGCAGGGCTCTGCCCACCAGCCCTGGAGCAGCCAGCGGAGGAGAGGATGCTTTGCATGTGGAAGCAGAATAGCTCCTGCTGCAGGAAGTTTTTCCTTCCCAAGGTGTGGGCAGGAGGCACCTCCCGGCTGTCAGCAGCACTACGTGCCTGGCAGTGGGTAATTAAACCTTTTCTTCGGTGCCTGGAGGAGTGGAGGCATCAAGGGCTCTTATCAAAGCAGGAACCCAGCGGGCTGGCTCTGTGCGGGGGGGGGACAAGGTGCCAGAGGTGGTGGTGCCGCTTCAAAGAAAGTTTTGGCTTCATTGTCCTCTCCTAACTCTTTAAATCCACCTTGTGAACAACTAATCCATGTTGGCACGTGTCTCTGCAGCGTTCAGCTGGGCAGAGGCCAAACCCTCCTGCTGCAGCTGGGTCAGTCCCAGCAGCTCTGTCCCCACTGGGACCCTCACCCTCCACTCTGCCCTGGCTCAGGGTCCCAGTGGGGACAAAGGCCCCATGGATCTACATGATAAAGGGGATTTGTCCTCCTCGTCCCAAACACCACCCTCTGTACAGGAGGGGGACCCAGGGGTGCCTCTTACCAGCTCTGCCACAGCATCTGGAGACACCCAGACTCCATCTGCGACGTGATAAGAGAACAGCAGCCACTCACAATGGGCAGGAGGGTCTGTGCCCGGGGATGGGGGGACAAACAGCACCCTGAAAGTGCTGGAGAGGTCCTGGCTGCTGCTCTGCAACACTCACTGCCAGAGCTGAGGCCACACGCAGCTCAGCGCATGGAGGGGACAGGCACCAGGCACCGAGCCCAGCACAGGGGGACCCTCATCCTCCCCTGAGGGTCCCCTGCCAGGTCAGGCCTCAGCACCCCTTGTCTTTTGGGAGCAGGAGCTGCACGGAGGGGAAGTGACAGAGCTCCAGGGTAGAGTGACTTTTGCAGCTCTCAGATACAAGGAAGAATCATCACGTCATTTATCATCTTTAAAGATACGAAGAGTCGGTGAGAGAATGAATTCTTCTTCATAATCCAGTTCCCAGGATATTTTTACTGTGCATCATAAATTATAATACCTTTTTATTTTTGCTTTATGGCCTGTCCCCCGCCAATTCTGGTGATCTACATCCTCATCCCCCCCCCACAGTGTTTTAGGAACAATCTCTGCCTCTCTCTCCTTCTTCCACCAGCTCCCCAATCCCTCTCCTTCCATCACCATCTCTTTCACTTGTCCCCCCTCATGAGCCAAGCTGTGGGTGTCACCAGCCTGCCCAGGGGTGGATGGTGACACCTCCAGGCTGCTGCAGAGCCTCGGGCAGGGGCAGTTGTAGCCACAGCTCTGAGCCACTGCCCTGGCAGAAGCACAGCCCCCCACAGCAGCAGGGAGGCCATCACCAGGTCCTGGCAGCTCTCTTTGACCTCTCTGGGTGGCTGAGACAGTCCTGGCCATCCCCCTGCTCCAACACATCTGGTTTACAGCCCAGCTCCAGGTGTTTCTGACACTGGGACAGCTCTGAGCTCAGTGTGGCCCTGCTGTGCACAGTGTTCAGGTCCTGTTTGGTTTCTGCACCACAACAGCTCAGGAGAGGCAGGGAGGGGATTTCAGCTCCGTTTGCACCCGAAATTCAAAAGGAAGCAGCTGAATGCAGGTGAATTTGTGTGGAATGACTCACCAGCATCTCTCATCCCCAGTGCCAGCCAGGACCCACCCGGCTGGAAGGTGCTCAGAGGGTTTCTCCAGCCCCTTTCTTTGCAATCCCCTCCCTCCTTTAAGGAAAGACGTGTTTGCAAACAGTGCTAGGAGGGGGATCCCAATGGGAGAGAGGGGGGGCAGTGGACCAGAGTCCTTTGGTGGCCTCAGCAACCCTCCCACAGTCACAGTGGGGATTCAGCCCTAAAGCAGGAGGCAGGGAGGAGAGGTGAGTGTTTATCCCTGAGAAATATGGAGATTTGCCTCGATGAGGCTGACTAAGAACATTACATTTGCCACGCTAAGCCGGAGAGCCTCGGGGCTTTATTCGGGGCTCAGGCGTTCGCTCCCATCAGGGAAAGACTTTCAGCATTTCAGGATTTACAGGCAACGAGAGGAAAACAGGCATCCCCTGGGAAGGGCCAGCAAGGCTGGCAGTGCAGGCAGCACTGTATTTCCCTGTGCTGGGAGCTGTTTGAGGGCAGTGACTACTTTCCCAAGGCCAGAATGAGGTTTTTACGACTACCACAACCCCCTGATCACAGTCATTCCCATTTCCCATCCTTTTTCACAGCACTCCCACCTGGCTGTGGGGCCTCTCTCTTGCACAGACCCAAGTGGGTGCAGCTCAAACCAGCCCAGGGGGTGAGCAGGAGGACCAGGAGCCGCTGGGTCAGTGGCTCCAGGCAGCAGGAGGGGGGGCTGCCCTTGGCTCCTGCCCCTCCCCACCACATCTGGAAGCTGCACTGGGGAAAATGCAAGTACGGGAGCAGGTTAACAGCCAGGAAAATGATTGCTAACAACACAACCAGGGGCTTGTTCCTGCCCGTTTTATTGGAGCCTGAGTGATTACCTGCAGGTAGTTAAAAGGCAGGGCTGTGTTCCTGCCGGGGCTGGACGGGAGGCTCGTTAACGAGCTGCCTGCCAGGAGCATCCCCAGGGGCTGGGCTGGAAGCTGGAGCAGAGCAGGTTTGAGGCAGCAGCACTGGGGGATGGAGGAGGCTGGGGAGGAACCTTCTGCTCCTCCAGCAACGTGCCAACCACAGTCCTGAGGGGGCTGAGGTGTCTGGGACAGGGAAGGGACAGGGACGGGCTATGGGACAGCTCAAGACAAATGGGCACCTCAGCCCTGGGGCAAGGAGGATGGAAGGGGCTTGTTGGTGTCTGCCAGGGAGTTTCAATGGAGAGAATGGGTCACCTCGACCTCATTCAGGCCTGGTGCATCAGCATCAGTGTGTGCTGGGCTCAGAAGCTTCCTCTGAGCACAGCCAAGGCTGGGGGGCCCAACCTGAGATGGGACGTCGAGGTGGGGGCCAGAAAACAGCTCTGTGCATGTCCCGGGGCATTGCCAAGGAAGCAGAGGCAGCAAAAGGCCTGGGGAGCCTGAGGCCATGGGGACACACAGGCTGGGCAGGGGAATGGGGCAGCAGTGACAAATGAGTTTAATTCCTGGGCAGACACCGATGGGAGGGGGTGATTAATGGAACAAGCACATCCTCGTGGCCTCAGGAGCTCGGGGAGCTTTTTGGCAGAGGATGGAGCAGCAGGGACTGGGGGATGGAGGCAGCAGGCTGGGAGCTGAGCAGAGACCAGGGGAGGTGACAACCATGCACAGAATCCTTCTCCTTCCTGCCTGCACTGTCCCTCTGACCATCTCCCAGGTTTGAGTCCTTCCCAAAGGTTCATAGGCAGGATTAAAACCCTTCCATCATTTCTCTTGTCCTCTTCTCTCCCTCTTATCCCATCAAACACAGATGCTGGCACATCTGGGGCAGATGCTGGCACATCTGGGGCAGATGCTGCAGGGACCTCATCACCTTCCCTCGTGCATGTGGCTCCTTACCTGGGCTGACGTGCTGGCATTCACTGGCCTCTGGCCCCATCCTGCTCCACTTCTGCCTGCAAGACCAGTGCAGAACTGGCTGAACTGGGAGCTGGACTCCTCTCCTGCTGTGTCCAATCTGAAGGATCTGCACATCCCAGAGGCAGAGCGATGCCTTTGGCACTGGTTTGACTGGAGAATCACAAGCAGCCTGGTTGGTTACCTTGGCTCATCCCTCATCCCATCCCTGTCTGGAGCTCCTGGTGCCTCCTGCTCCCCCCAGGCATTACTCACTCCCAGCCCTGGTCCAAGTCCAACTGACTGATCATGGAGCTGGCCCTGGGCTGCTGGGCACGTGCCAGGAGCAGCCCCTGGTGCATTGGGCACAGCAGCTGGCAGTGCTGATTAAAAATGAAGAAACCCAGCAATTATCAGGCTGTGACAGCCGTGCTGCTGCTGGGGACAGGGCAGGGGAGCCAGCCAGCCCAGGGGGAGGCTGGGTCCCCAGTTCCTCCCTGAACCCCACAGTGGGAAGGGAGATGCCAGAAAACACACGTATGCAGCTCCTACACTGCTTGAACACCCAGTGAACACATTCCAAAGACAACAGGCTCCCCAAGGTGGGGCCTGAATGTGGCTCTACCTGTGCATAAATCCACAGGGATCCAGCAACAGAGGGGCTGCACGTGGCTGCCCCCAAGGATCCAGTTGTGCTGTGCTCTGGGGGCTGAATGTGCCATGGGGCATGAGCACATGGCCAGTCAGGAACATGCTGAGGACATGCCACCCGGTGTGTGCCTGCCTGACAGCTCCTCCAGCCCAGCACTCGTGTCTCTCTCAGCTGGGACACATCTGGACACAGGTGCCAACAGCACCAAGGGAAGCACCAGCCATCTGCAAACCCCCAGGGAAGTCCACGGGCACACCTGCACCCCCTGCCACCCCCAAGGGAAGCACACAGACACTTCTGCACCCCCACAGTGCCACAAGCTCCCAGCTCCTGGCAGCCTCGTGTCCCCCCATGGGCAGCCTCCCCCACCCAGCCTGGCCTTTTCATTCATATCCATGGCTGAATTATTTATTGCAAACAGATGTTAGAGTTTAAAGAGTGTTAAGAGGATATCCTCAGCTAATCAATTTAGTTTTAACTAGTTTATGTATTTATTACCACCAAAATGTGGACTTCAGCTGCCATAGGATATTATCCCTCATCCATCACCATGCTGCCTGTGCTGCTTGGATGCCTGTGCCATGTCCTTGGGGAACACCAGTGAGCCACAGATCTGCTCTCTGCTGCCCAGGGAGTGGGCTTGCTTATTCCCTCATTTCCAAGCACTACATAAAATCCAGACACTGAGCTGGAATGCTCTGTGAAGAGCAGGGGGGGGCTCCTGGGAAAGGTGAGGAGGGAGGAGGGAGATGTTTGGGACAGGTAGAAGGACTCCAGGCCTCAGAGGAAAGAGGGGGAGATGGGGAGAGACAGAGATCATCTCCCCTACCCTCCCCAGCCCTTCAGGCAAGTCCTTTGCCACACCACCCCGAGTACCTGTGGCCTCTCTCACTTCACAGCATTGGGAATGTGACCCATAAAATGCCCTGAAGGTAATTCTGGGACAGGACAACTTAAGGGGATGTAATTTGTGCCCCACAGTTGCCATGTGCCAACAAGAGGAAACCCAGGTGTTCCCCAGCCCCTTTGAAATGATGAACAGCGTGGGAAGGAGAAGCAGGGACAGGAGAGCATCCTGCAGGCTGTGCTGGGACACGCTGGGGAGACATTGGCCAAAGTGCACGAGGGCAAGAAGGTGGCTGGTGTGACCACAGAGCCCACACCCCACTGGACATCCCAAAGGACACCCCACTGGCACACAGCCACCACAGAGGCTCTGCCCCTCACTGCCACAGCCACCCCAAATCCCTGGGGAATGCAAGGGATCCCTGAGCCAGTTCATCACCCTCTGAGAAGCACCAAAGTCTTAAAGAACCTGTCAGCCATGAGGGACTCAAACAACATTTCAGCTTGTCACCATTTCCAAGAGAGATTGGGGAAAAAACAAGAAGGGGAGATGCTGTAGGAGGAGGGAGATAAACAGTGCTGGGAAGGAGGAGGGGGAAGAAAAGATGGGAGACAAAAAAACAAGGAGGGGGTGAAGCTGTGCTTGGAGCACAGCAATTAAAGCCACCCTGAGCTCACCCAATTAAGCTGACTGGAGAGAGGAGGAATCCCAAAGGATAATTTCCTGGCAAATTGCTCATTTGTCTCTCAGTCTCTGATGCTGGAACACTTCATGTCAGTCAAGCCATGGAGCTGAACCCTGGGGAGAGGAGAGAGATGTTGGTAATTTAACAGGCAAAAGGCATCACTTCCTAGAAACCTCCTCAGAAGTGCCATAAATCTGAGTAAACCTTACCCAGAGCTTCTATAAAGCAGTGAGAAGAGACAGGAGCAGGAGGGATGTGGATGGATGGAGCACCCTAACACTGCTTGGTCTCTGGATGGGTTTTCTGCCTCACCACTTCTGCATCTGCATCCCAAGGGAGAACCTTCCCCTTCCAGTGAGCAGCAGGACAGTGTCTCCAGGCCTGAAAAACCAGAGTGTGCTGCTGGCCATCCCTGTGCACAGAGCCCCTCAAACATCCCTGGCCTTCACACACAGCCCCAGCTGCTCCTCTGGGCTCTCAATAAATCCAGGGTCACACACACAGACTGGGAGATTTTCCCTGCTCAGTGCCCAGGGCTATGGGGGTGTTTAAACCCAGGACCAGTGAGTGCAGGAGCACCAAGCTGGACATGGCTGAGCAGTGAAGAATTCTGGCTCAGACAGTGCCCAGGGAGCCAGAAGGGATGCAGAACCACAGAGCAAAACCCAAAGCCGTGGAGCAAAGGGAGGAGACAGCTCAGAGAAGCAGCTTCAGCTCCAAGAAAACCAAAACCACCCATGGAACAGAAAGGTCTGCAAAGCAAGGGCTGGGCTGCCCCTGCAAACTGCCCCACTCTGGCCATTGGGGGCAAACCCGAGTGTTGCAAGGGATTAATGACCTTAGAAAAATGTAATTACACAACAGGGCCCCGCTGCTGATAACTGTGTTTCCCTTGTCAATGTGCCTTCATTGAAAAGGAGTAGGCGAGGTGCAGTGGAGTTGGCTGGCGAGCCTCGGTGCTGTACTAATTGTAGTAATTAGCAGTCACTCCAGGTTGGAGTCAGCTATAAATAGGGGGTGCACTAGTTTAGCAGAGAATGTGATTTAAAATGCAAATAAAATCCCAACTATGTGTATAAATCTCTTCTTTCCCCGTGCCCCCCAAATGTACAGCCCTGCTGCTCTGGTGAGTTTGGCTCCCCAAAGGGAAGTGGTTCTTGGCCATCCCAGGAGAAGCTCCAAAGGTCTGAGCAGCCCAAGGAGACCCTGGCACAGGGGTTTTCACCCAGCAGTACCTTGTGGTGCCACAGCTGAGGACCCTGCCAGGCTGTGGGGTGATGGGCAGCACCTAAACCAGCCCCTCACACTCAACATCCCACCCTCGGGGGTCAGGAGGTGATGCACAAATCCCAAGAGCCACATGGTGAAGAGCAAACCACAAAGCCAAGGGCTCTGTCTCTCAGCAGGGACAAGCTTTTGGGGACAGCTGCAAAGGCACAGGGAAGGGGAACACAAGCTCTGGCTGGGTGAGGCCCCATGTCAGGGTGGGGATCCCAGCACCCCAGGCATGTTCTGGAGCTCACAGCCCCTTCACAATATGCTCCATTTACTTGGTTATTACCAAAGGAAGGAGAAGTGAGAGGGGAGGAAGGAAGAATCTCTTATTAATGCAGAATCACTAAATTACAGCCTGTACAACCAGGGACAAAGTAATGTGTTAAAATAAAATCCTGGCTCCAAAAACCCCCCAGAGCAGAGCTATTAAAAATTAAAAAACAAACACAAAAAATGCCTTTTCACTGCTGGCCAGCTCTTGATTTAACAGAAACCATCTGACCCCTCTGCTGGCACAGCCCTGCCTGCTGCTGGGGCATGGAGCTATTCCTGCACAGCAATTCCTGAGCAGCAAACAAAGATCTTGGGGAGGGAAAAGAAAAGGAAAAGCAGGTGACCCCCTCTCCTCTACATGCCTAGGGTGATGCCACCCATCTCTGGGAGATGGGAAGCAAAGCCCTGGAGCTGGCAGAGCTCAGCTGATGGCCCTGGAGCCAGAGTTTCTTGTCTGGATTCTAGAGCAGAACACCACACAAGGCATTTCCCGTGGTTTGCTCCCACTCAGAGCCTTCCAGTGCTTCCCTCTGCTTCAGCTGTGCCCACAGGGTCCTCAGCACATCCACAGGAAAGGCCAGGGCAAGGCTGGAGGTTTGTATATCCATCAGGGGCTTTGCTCCTGGCAGGCAGCTGGAATTATCTTACGGTGGAGAGGTGGGAGGAGACAATCAACAGACTGGGTTTTCTCCACCAAATTCTTCTTCCCCAGACTTGAAAGATGAACTTAAGGTTCATCAGAGAGAGGAACATTCAGAGCAGGTCATGAGTCTGCTGCTGCACAGAACCCCCTCTGCAGGAATTAAAGGAGAAGCTGGGATTTACACAGCTAAAAACTCCCTTAAATGAGTCCTTCAAGGGATGTGGCTTCCCCCAACCCTCCTGAAAAGGTGCTTTCTCCAAGGGAGTGATGGCTCTGGGACTAGAGAGAGCTGTGCTTGGAGAGCTGCCTCTCAACACCCTGCTAATCATAAGAGAGGCCAGAGGGGGGGGAAACCCACAAAATAACATGGAAATAAATACAGAAGCAACTTTGGCCTGGAAGGCAGAGCAGGCCTGATCTTTTGCTTGACTTGTTCTGAAAATTGCTTCTCCACTGCCCATTTATGGACATTAATGGAGCCTCTGGCCCAGCCACACGTTGGCTTAAGCCCTCAATCAATCCCCTCCTGGATGGCAGTGAGATCAGTAGGGTGGTAATTTAATAAAGGACATTTTCAGTTGGCTTTTTAAAGCCACTGACAGGATTTAATTCTTTCCTATATTTTAAGAAGTGGTGGTGGGAGAGGAGAATTAGGGTCAAACCATGACCCAGACCCCTCCCAGACAAGGCTGCCATGAGCTCCTCAGCTCTCCTGGTCATTCCTCATCCTTCCCAAGCCATGGCACAGCACCCATGACCAACACAACGGCCCTGGTGTGACCCTGCCACTGACAGAGCTCCCACAGGCTGGCAGCAATCTCTAGGAATCAAGTGTTAGAGTCATGCACCTCCCAGGAGCAGCCCAAAGAGATGGGGAGCACACAGGAGCCCAGCTCATCCTCTCCCTCACCAAAACATGGCTGCACTCAACAGCACTGCTGGGACAGGCAAGAGCAGCCACAGCTGTCCCCAAGTTCCAGCCCCATCCTATACTGGCACAAGGATCCATCCTCCAGCCTCTCCAGAAATCCCAGGGCATGGCAAGCATCCAGGCAGGGCACCCAGGCACTGGGAACGACACACCCACCTCACCTGGCTTCTCCCAGGTGAAGAAGCTGCCAAGCTCAAGGCAGCTGCTGATGCCTCAGGTGGTCTGTCCCTTGCAAGAGGGAAGGAGGCAGGTCCATGCTGGGTGGTTCATCACCAGGCTGAAAAACCAGAGGCAGAAAAGCTCCTTTGGATTCATGAAGTGTGTGCATCAGTGCTTCACCAGGCAGGAATTAACATCCTCCTGGCCTGCTCCAGCCCCTCTGCCCTTGTGCTGCTGGGTTCCAGCCCAGAACTGGTCCCAGCTGCCCTTGGATGTGTGTCAGCCTCCTGTTCCAGTTCCTGCTGGTCTCCCTGCCCAGCCCTGCATGCTTCAGTGGGGAGAGCACCAGCAGGGCCAGACTCCCCCTCCCAGCCTCCACCTCCAGCCTGGCCATGTTTAATTTCCTCTAATCTCTTTTCTCACAGCCATCCTGTCTAAACCCTTTATCTTCCTCCAGGCTGCAATTCCCTCCCTTTGCTGCTTCTCCATTTCCTCTCTGTGATGCTTTGCCCACAGCCATTTGAATTCCAGTGGTTTAACCAGTGCTGTGCTGGGAGAGGACCATGTCCCTGTCCTTGGCTCAGGACACAGGATTATGCCCCAGTCCTGTCTTTCCCTGTAAAGATTCACCCCTGAGGCCACACCAGACCCACTCAGCCCTTGCTGGTTCTGTCCAGCACCAGTCATTTTCTCATGGATATGTGGCTTTTAGATCATGTTCTTCTTAATGTGATTAACACTCTGCTGGCCTCACACACCTCAGAGCTGCACCCACCTCCTGCCATGGCTGGGCTGCCCAGTGCTCACAGGGTCCCCAGGTCGTTCCTCCTCTGGCTGGACACTCCTTGTGCTCTGGAACAGCAGCCACCCATCGAAGAGAAACTGGAAGAGCCCAAATCTATAAATAAAAGACATGAATTAAACATGACTCTTGCATTTTCAAGGGTCAAGTGAATATTCGGTCACTTAGCAATATCATCTCCTCCCACGGGGAATAACAATAAGTGTTTGTCATCACTTGCTGTTTATCAAGTGACATTTTGAAGGGCCCGACCTCACCCTGCTGGCAGCGTGGGAGCAGAGCCAGGGCCCACACTCAGCTCCACCAAAACACTCCAACCCCCTCTGAAAGAGGCAGGTGACAACTCTCCCAGTTTTTAAAGCTGGGCAGAAATTTTCCCAAAGCTGCTCTAGAGATGAATTTGCCATCGTCCAGCAGAGGCAGGATGGCAGCCCAGCCTCCAGCTTCCCAGGCAGGGACAAGGAGATCCCTCCTTCATCTGATGCCTAAAGACCCCCGAGGTGGTTCCCAGATTCCAGGGGCTCCTCTGAAACTTTGTGAACTCCCCAATCTTCCTTCAGTTGCCCAGACCAGTCTCACAGCACACTGGGATGCAGGTGGAGCCTCTGCTCTGTTCTGTCAGCAGCACAAAATAAACAGGGAGGGCAGTGGGTTGAGGAGGATTTTCTGCCCCGTTGCAGTTCCAGGCAGATTTTGCACTTCCAGGCTGGTGATAGTTGGGCAGGGACCCAAGCTCCCAACACCTGAGATTTTACCCATCCTGCTGGAACAAAATGACCTCATAGGATCACAGAAGCACAGAATAGTTTGGGTTGGAAAGGACCTTAAAAATCATCTCATTCCAACACCCTGCCGTGGGCAAACTGCCACAGCCCCAGGGAATTCCCCACAACCCCATCCAAGCCCATCAGTGGGGAATGAAGCCATCAAAGGCAGAGCTGCACTCCCAGCCTGGCATTCCTGGTGGTTATGTTTCTCTCGAGCACGAGAAACTCCTTCGAGTGATGCTGAGACTTCGATGATGGGACTCACCCTGAGTGAGCCAAGCTGGAGACTCCAGGACCCTGACAGTGCATCTCCAGCCACATCCCTGCCAAGCCCAAAGTGGGTTTAATTGTTTTTAACACACGGGCAAGTTTGGATTACAAAGGGAACCACCTATTTACCTGCTCCCAGCTCTGCTCTATCTTTAAGTCACTCTCCCTGTAGCAGAAATTTCACACAACATTGTCATTCCTTTGGGTTAATTTACTTACAGGTCTCAGATTGATTTAATTCCTGGTCTCCTTAATTGGCCCCACCCTGCTTCTCACAGGGATTGAAGCTGCAGCTAAGAACAGCAAAGACATGGCAAGATGCTCACCCCCAAATCATCCTCAGGAGTCTCAGGATGCACTGAGGGATGTGCCCCCAGTTCCTTATGCCCCCAGCCCCTGAACTGGCCCTGGTTAGAGCCCCAGCACTGGGATGTGGTGGCTCAGAAGGTTCCCAGGATCCAGTTGCAACTGTGGGATGCAGCACCTCCTCCCCTGCCAGGGTACCAGCCTGGCCTGGCAGATGCTCTGAGCACAAACCCACAGGCACATGGAACCTTTTTTTTTCTGAAAAGACCTTCAGGGTGAGCAGCACCATCAACAAATGTATTAAAATTACCAAAAAAACCCCCCAAACATGATGTGCTTTTAAATTGGAAAATGAATTAATCACACAGGAGACAAAAGAGAAAAATTATTAAAATCTATGTAGCCTTCCACTGTTTCCTCCCAAAATTAGGAGGCTGGATGCTCAGTTGGGGTAAATCTCCTCTAAGTGACATCCTTGTTAATGGTCCTGCCCTGATTTACACCACCAGAGGAATTGGTTTTCCTCTCTGCCTGGGTCTCTCTGCACATCTGTCCTGTGAGAATCAATAAATAAAACTCGACTAAAAATATTCATCCACCATTTATTCTGCTTAATTATTTAAACTTCAGATTCTGAAAATAATAAAGGAGTAATAAAGAAGAGATTTACCATCCACCACAATTGCTGGGAGCATCCCGGGTAATTTCCTCCTTCACTTTTTAATCTCTCTCTCTCTCTTTTGCTTTCTTTTTGTCTCACCAAATTGCATCAATTTATTAAAGTTGTTGCAAAACTGCTTTGCTCTGATCTGTTGGTGGTGATGAAGAGGAATGAGCCACTCAGTCCCCAGTGTTCCCCCCAAATCCCCCTCCTCAAGAAGGATGAGGAGTTGCCACCCCCGGAGCTCTTTGGGTGGTTACAGCCAGGCAGGATTTTGGAGGGTGAACAGCACAGTGAGGGATTGTGAGAAGGATCCAGCCAAGAAATGCCTGCTCCTGAACACTGGCTGAAGGCAAAACGCCCCCAGGCCCCTGGCTGAACCGCCACAGTCCCCCCAGCAGGTTGGGATGGGCTCAGCTCCCAGCAGGATGCTCCGGCAGCTCCCAGCTCTCTTCCCTCCGCCCCCGCTCCCCGACCCAGTTTCCCCAGTGTCCTCAGAGTGACTGGAGCCATATGCTGCGGCTCCCAGTGCCCACAGGTCCTCCCAGCTCTGCAGAAACAGGCAGTGGAGTGTCAGGACTCTCGTGGCACACGAGGCACTTCGCCACCGGAGCCAGGGCAGAGCTGCCACCTCCTCCTGCATCCCCCGGGCTCTGCTCGGGAGGAGGCAGAGCTGCTCTCAGGATGGCACGAGAAGGGCAAAGGAGCCTGTTCCTGCCTTGGCAGCACCTTCCTGCCTCGGTGGGAGAAGCAGCTCAGCCCCCCCAGGAGCTGGGGGCTGCGTGTCCTGGCCCAGCAGGGCAGTCTGGAGCCCTGCTCCCCTTGCATGGAGGTGTCAGCTGAAGGCAGACGCAGAAACAGGGACAGATGACAGGTCTTTCCAAAGCTGTAACCCCTTTTTGCTGTGGCAATCAGCACAATCACATTCTGGTTTTGGAAATAGTTTCAACAAACACGAGCCAAACACGCCGTTCCAAAGAGCAGCCCCAGGGGACAGAGACCAGCTAAAAAGGGGAACAAAAACTATGGGCAAGACTCAAAACTATGGATAAGATCCCAGACCCCAATCCCCACAGCCCCACATCTCCAGCACTGAAGGTTGGACAGACAAACCACAGCCCAGCCAAGGTGGGCCAGGGACCCCCAGTCCCAGACCTTCCCTACCTTGGTGCTCACTGCAAGGTCTACTTCCCTCTTCTCAGAGCCACAGAAATAAATTAAAGATGAAAAAAGATGGGAAAATTATTCACCATGGAGATTTGGAGAGCCAGCAATTAATTAATAAAAATAAGTATTGCTAATATCGGGCTTTTATGCAGCCCTTTAAATTGCAAATTCCTCTTGAAGCATGTATTATTAATTAAATCATTTGCATCCACTATGGCCCCAATATATAATTATTTATCCTGATAATTTTTTTTTATTTATCCTGACAAATAATTTTTATGGTGATAAATAATTGGTAGAGAAGTGTAGGGCTGCAGCAGACTGGCAGTAAGGGCTTTCCAGTAACTGGCCCGAGTCTGCTCCCACACAGCCTTGTCTTTCTCAATCAGCCTCAGCTCTGATCCCCCCAAAGGACAAGTGCAGCTGATCTCCAGCTTCTGTGAGCACCAATAACAGTTCTCCATATCACATCCTTTCACAAAAATGCTGCATTTCTGGAGGAGCCAAGGCCAGAGGTGATTCGAGGGCTGCACGGCAGTGCCAAGCCCATGGCCAGATGTTGGGCTCTGTCCTTCCAAATCCCACTAGAGACCCCACAGCCACATCTGTCCTCCTCAGATCCTGCAAGATTTTAGATGGACAAAGGGCATTTTGTCTTGATGTTGCCTGGGAGCACAGGGGACGCCCCCACCTCCTGCCCCTCTGTGCTTTGCCCTTTCCTGCAGCAGGGATTTCACCTTTGCTGCTCCCTCAGAGCCCCGGGCAGGTTTCAGTGGGTACCAAGCCAGAGGCATCCCCTTGTGCCAGCCCAGAGTGGCACGAGGGTCCCATTGAACCCCTGCTCGTTTTCCCTGTGCTCTTCCCCAAAAAATCCACCTGGACACCACCCCTGGGGGGCAGTGAATACCTTCCTGCCAGAGCTGCTCCACGGGTCTGGCCCTTTGGTGTGTAAAGCACATTTTCACGGCAGGGGAAGGGAGGGGAAGGCAGCTCTGGGCTCCAGCTCAGAGGCCCTGGCTGAAAAATGATGCTGTTCCTGAGCCATTCCACTTGTCTGGTTTCAAGTGGTCCTCAGCAGCAGCGATCCATCACCAGGGTCTGCTCCGGGTGGGAGCCAGGAGTCCTGCCTGGGAGGCTGATGCAGAAGACTTGCAGGAGGCTCCCTGCCTCCACTGGTCCAGGGCGTGGGAAAGCTGCAGAAAGCAGGACAGAGGGACAGCACTCAGCCTCTCCTCCTGCTCTCATGGTCCCACTTCAGCCTCCTCCCACCAGCAACCCCGGGCTTAAACCAAGGTGGGTTTGCAAAAAGTCTGTTTGCAGGAGCTGCAGAGCCAGCACCAGGAATCTCCTGCTCTGGAAATTCAAACAGAGCTCTGGCTGAGGCTGTTTTCCCTCAGCTCCTCACCTGTAACAAACCTTGACACAATCAATTGCTTTTTAACACCCTCCATCCGGGGAAAAGAGACAAACAAACCCTCCCCCAAAAAAACCAGACAAAACCCAAACAACCAAAGAGCCAAACAAAGAAAAAAACCCCCCAAAACAAAGCATCCAAACCAAAACCTCAACGGACCAAACCCCAGCCCTGCCCCAAAGCCACTGATCCTGCCAGGAGCCACCCAACGGAATTACAGAGCGAGAAGTTACAAACCAGCAAGAGGTGACAAGTAATTATGGAACAGGGAAATGCAGAGGGAACTCATTTGGGTGAGCAGCGACTGATTAACGGGCCCACCATTTATTTTCTTTATTTATGGCTTGGCATCGCAGAAAATTGATACGGAACAGCCCATATACAACAGAGCTGCTGACACGTTCAGCAAATGAAGAGTCTGGAAGAAATCAAGCTGAATTACACCCGCTGTTACTCAGCTCCCCCTCGCCTCTCCCATCCTTTGGAGGAAGGAGCAGGAGGTGCCAGAGCACCGTGTGGCATCTTGGCACCTCCTGGCACGGCAGCAGGGCATGGCACCTGTGCTGTGGGCAGCGAGGTGTGTTCCCATCCAGGGCATGCTGTGAGAGCTCCCTGTGCTGAGCAGCTGCTCTGCTGAACCCGCCTCCAAAGCATCCCCCCACTCTGCGGTGTGCAGGTTAATTGAGAGTGATCCCCCACTGGGATGGGCTTCCCAGGGAGGTGGTGGAGTTACCGTCCCTGGGTGTGTGTAAGGATGGGTTGGATGATGAACTTAGTGGTATGGTGTAGATGGTATAGATGTTAGGCTGATGTTGGGTAGGTTGTTAACCTGGGTAAAGGTTGGACTTGATGATCTCTACGGTCCTTTCCAACCTTGTGAATTCTGTGTAATTCTGTGTGAAGGGGAGAAGCCTCCCAGATGTGCAGCACAGACCCTCTCCTGCTGATTTGCCTTCACAAGTGCCAGGTCTCCTTGTGGCTTCTGCTGGAGCCCAAACAGGGCTATTACAAAAAAAGGAGCTGAAAGGAGAAAAGCTTCAAATTTATGAAGAACAGAATTTCTTGAGAATTTTCTCGAGAACAGAATTTCATCCAAAATAGGTTTAAAAAACTGTGATGCCCTTACATTCTCTGCACCACAATGTTCCCCTCTGCCACCCTTTTCCCATGAAGGGCAGTTTCCTGGTTTCACCCAGGTTGGCCCTGTCTGCACCTGCCCCTCTTTTGCTCAGGAGCTGACAGGTGCCCTTTCCCTGTGCCAGGGCACATCCCCTGTGCTGCCTCCACCTTGCTGCTCATGCCAGGGCTGCTCACACACAGTCAGCACCATGCAGGAGCCTGGGATGCTCCAGCTCACATGGGTGAGGGTCAGTAGGTACAACCTGCGAGCAAAAAATCGACATTATTGGCCCTAAGTTTGAGCAGGATAAGTAAAACCCCCTCTAAAGCCTCTCCCTGAGCTCGGCAAAGCCCTGAGTGCCCCTTTAAGAGGGATGCTCAGTTATGAAACACAGTTGATTTAAATGCAAATTACTGGGAAAAAAAATACAACTTCTTTTATTAAAATGTAAATTGGACATTTACAAGGCGCTGCCTGTCCCTTGTCTCCACAGCTCCAGCCCCAGGATGTCCCAGTGCCGACAGCACCCACACCCTGTGCCACCACCTTGGTGTTTAGGCAGAGGGACTGGGTGCCACCGCCAAGGGATTGCCAAGGGGCACAGGCAGGCTGTTCTGGGGGAGCTGGCAGCTGAGGGAGCCACTTCCAGCCTCCCAACACCCTCTGAGTTGTGAGAAGTGTCCCAGAACTGCTGTAATGAAGAGAATATTGTTTTCATATTTCCTGAGCTCTTCTCGTGTAATTTGTTCCTATACAAATGGAAAGAGGAAAAAAAAAAATAAAGAGGCATCCAGGCTGTCCCCAGAACACTGTGGAATCTGGATTTTTGGGACACTTGGGGGCCCAAGGAAGAGATTCACAGACAATTCCTCTCTTGCTCCCCAAAACACCCCACCTGCCCACAGCCCCACGATCCACCACTTGCCCAACTCCTCCAGGAAATCCTGGCTGTTGCTGTCAGCCACCAGCTGCCTCAAGCTGCTGGAAGATTATTAAGGATAGCAGGGACTGGAAAAGTCCCAAGTGGTTATTCTCTCCAGTAAGCCATTCCCCCAGGAGAGCATTTAATTGCCTTTTGAAGAATCCCACAGCCTCTGCAGAGCCTTCCTGGCCATCCAACCATCCTGGCATTTATTCGTCCACGGGGCCTGGCTTGAACTTTGTTTTCCTTTCACTTCCTATTACTGTTCCCCTATTCCTCTCCTGCAGCCCTTTCCCATCCTTCATCCCACATCTCCCGCTCTGTCCTTCCTCGTTCTGGCTTTCAAGCATCCCTGTTCTGATCCTCACCACGGGAAATGTCACTGTGAGACACAGAGAGGCTGAGACAGACCTGAACCCAAACCCTGCCTGTAAACAGCCCCGAGCACAGGGGGGGAGCTGGGCAGAGTCCAGCACAGCAAAACCTCTCAGGAACAGCCCCAGGAAGGGCTGCCCCAGGGGCTCCATCAAGGCAGGGACAGAGCCCCCCAGCCTGGCCAGGGGCAGGTGGGTTCTGTCCTGGCACCTCCTCCACCTCCCAGGTTTTGGAGGAATGGTGCTGGGGAGAGGAGGCAGGTGCTGGTCTCCCACCATGGGCACAAACCTGTGCTGGCTGTTATGGGATGCTGAGGAAACCAAACTGGGAGAGCACCAGGGGAGAACAACTTTCTTACTTTCACCTGCTTATGGAAATACAGATTTTGCTTCAGCTTTTTAAAAATACACGTGTGACAAAGCCAAGGACCAAATAGGCCCATGAAGTCCCCACACCTCTGTGCAGCTCTGGAGGAAGTTTTGCCAAATGAAGCCCCCAGAGCTGCCTGATGGGTCACACTCCCAGTCCTCCACTCCAGTCCTTCCACACCACCACCATTTAATCACCATTTGGTATTTAGCATCCAGCATAACGGGCTCATCATCAGGCATATGCCAGCTCCGTGAAGCATCACTTCATCCATCATTGTCTCCCTGGCTGTCTCTCCTACCTCCCAGGCATCATTCCTGCACCTCCTGAAAAGCCACCAAGCCACTGAGCAGGCTTTGAGCCAGCACAAAAGTTACAGCTTCTGAAGAATGAGCTGGACTTGCTGTCCCCTGAACGGGTCCCGTCTGCTGCTCGCAGAGCTGATAGATTTATTTTCATCAAATTTAATCCAGGGATATTCTTCTCCTCCCACCTTCCCTCCTGTCCGGCTGCTGAAGCAGCAGGGCTCGGGAAAGGAGCCACCTTCCAGTTGATTTCTCATTCAGCAAAGCCAGGTCTGTGTTCCTGTCCCTTTTAATTAGCACAGAGAGAGAACTGGGCTGCACAGGGAACGACCTCACCACATCCTGTGGAGCTGCTGCCTCCACACAGGAACGGTGGCACCGGGTCAGGCAGAGCTTCCCCCAGCTCCAAACCCCTCTTCTCCCACCCAAACCCCTGGGCCAGCTCAGCCACCATCCCCAGCAAGAGCAGAGATGCTCCAGAGATTTGCTGTCAGGCTCCAGCCCCGGAGATGAATTGCAGCAGCTCTCCCTACCTGTCACCAGCCGCTCCCAGGTGGCAGGATCTGAGTCACAAGTGAAATATGTCTCCATCCTCCCCAGTCCCTGCACCTGGTGTGAAACAACCCTAAATCACCTCCCTCCCTGCTGCATCCATCACCCACCAGGCTGCTCTGACACGGGTGGAGGGTTGAGGCAGCTTTTCTGACCAGGGATAAAGACAGTTAAAATAAGAGCCAGAGAAACTCTGCGATCAACTCAACTTTCAGTGCCAGGCTTGGGTTCAGCTGAGAGAGGTTTTGGTGGAGCTGGCAGAGCTGAGTGGGCACAGCACAGGGGTACAGCCAGCAGGAGCATCTCTGGGTCTGCTGCTCCAGCAATGGAGGATTTAGGGGACCCAAAATCATTTCCCTGCCATGGGTGCTGGAACAGCCCTTGGCCACCCCGAGCTGGACCTGCAGCACCTTCGCTGTCCAATGCTCTGCAGTGCTGAGGCAAATCTGGTGTGGGAAGGAGGGAAGGTTTCAGGGCTAGACAGAATAAAATACTTGTGTAATCAGTGCTGAATTATGCAATATAAGTTACAGGGGAAATATCCTTAAAGGCTAAATTTCCCATTGTGAGGAATCACTCCCTGTTTAGAACACACTAATTATCCTTTAAACAAGGATGAGCTGTAAGTAATTTAAGGGGTTTATCACTCACACTTTGCAATAATGCAATTGAGAGAGTAGCAATAAATAAATCCCAGAATAAAATGAAGGTGACAGATTCCCCAAGAGTGAGGAAGGGTGCAGGGTAGGACAGCATTTCCCAGGTGGGGGGGTCGGAGGAGATGGAGGTGACCCAGAGGCCAAGGCACACAGTGCCCTGGGACAGCTCTGCCCCAGCCTGAGCTGCAAAGAAGAGATGCCAGGGTCCCATCCTGCTCAATTACCCTCTCCTTGCTGGGTCTGATGCTTCCCAGAACCAGCAGAGCTGTCGAGCCCCACATGGCAGAGCCTCACAGCTCTGGATAACAACTGAAGTTGCTCCAGACCTGATAATCCCTCACACCAGTGGTTCTGTTTATCCTTGGCATGTTTAGGAGGATGCCTGGATTTCACCCCGTGAAAGATCCAACAGCTCAGTCAATGCAAAAGGAGGTCCCTCCTGTCCAGCCCAGCTTCAGGTCAAGCCATGGATTGGTGAAGAACAAAAGCCTAATCCTGAATTTCTTGCCCTGAGCTCCATATACATCTCAGAGCTGTTTCTGCATTGACTTTCAGAGCCTTTGAATCCACTTTTCCCACGCTGAGACCAGGCTGGGGCCGTGCACTAGGAGAGCCATAAACTGCATCTCTCCCAGTAGTGAAATCCTGCTCAATAAGTTCTTAATATTCAATTACTATTTATGGAACATGCGGCAAAGGATTATCCCATTAAACATAAATTAAGTGCTTCGTTCATTAATTAATACATCTTATTTCAAGTGCTGCCAATATTTATCCCTAGAAACGTAATATTTAAAACCAAAATGCACAAAGAGAGGGAAAGCAGCTTGTTTGCTTGTTGCTTTACATTTCCTTAGAGGACCTGATGAGTTGTGGAGCCTGGGAAGGATTCATCCAGTCCAGAGGAGGGACATTCCCAGAGAACAGCAGAGCAAGAAATCCTGGTATGCTGGAGATGGTGAGTGTCGCCCTGGGAAAGGAGGCACTAGAGGGGTCCATCCTTACATTTCCTCTATTTCATCCCTGAACTCCTTAGACAGCCACATCCCAGCCCTGTTCAACCCCTGTGGAATCACCCCAAGCAGAAATTGGCCCATAAGACCAACAGCACTGAGAGCAAGCGCGAGGAAATAGCGTGAAATCTAAATTAAGTCGAGAGTCTCTTCCCAAAACAAATTCCTCCTTGAAGAAGCAAGCCCAGACTTCATTACAACAACTCAATTATCCACGAGGCTGAGCTCTGGCGCTCGGGAGACAAGAGCTCCATGCGAGCACTTCACGCTTCGCTCCTGCCTGAACTTCCCCTGCGTGCAAATGGGAGGATCAGGAGCAGCACCTGCTCCCCAGCACCGCCCAGGAAACAAATTACAGCAGCGGCTGCTCCTTGGCACAGTCCCTCCTGGGCTGGGGCTCTGTGAGCTCACTCCAGGGCCACTCTTTAGAGTGGAAAAACAGAATTTAATCCCAGAAGTCCCCCGTCTCTCAGTAAGGAGAAGTAAATACGAGGCATGAGAGCTGTAAATAAAATTTTTCAGCCCCTGGGTCTCTCTGCCAAAGGAACTCTGTAGGATTAATATTTTTTGAGTCATCTTTCAATCCAAATGATGTCTTTGGAAATCAAAGGACACTGCAGGCAGCTACTGCTGTGCAGGAGGAGAAGCTGTGGCCATGGAGGAGTTGGGCACCTCTCTGCTCACCTGGGCCATGGACTGTCCCCTGGGCACTGACAGGTGCTGGCTCAGGTGCTCTGCTGGAGCCTTCCAGCCACGAGCAAAACCCCTGCAAACTCCACGGCAAAATCTCCACTGCAAACAGATGGAAACTGAGAATGACACTCACCAAAAGTATACCCTACCTCTAACCCTAACCCTAACCCTAAACCTGCCCAAACCCTAACCCTGCCCAAACCCTAACCCTAACCCAAACCCTAACCCTAACCCTAACCCTAACCCTGCCCAAACCCTAACCCTAACCCTAACCCTGGGACCCTCCTGCTCCAAACTCAGGCCAGGAAACACAAACAGGGGCCTCCATTCTTCTGCCAGCACCAAGGAACATTTTCCCTCCTTTCACTCCTGAGCTCCCAGCTGCCTTTATCTCTGTTTCCATCCATGCCACAGCTTTCCTGGGGCTCATGGGGAGGTCACAAGATTTCAGGTTTTTTAAGGAAATCCATCCAACTGCCTCAGGGAAAAAAAAAAAAAATCCCTACAGGAAATCTTCCTGTCCATTATTTTCTAGAGTGAAAGAAGGAAAAAAAAAATAAAAAGCAGAAGAATTTATAGGTAATTTCCTTGTCAAAAGTTCCTGCCTGTAAATACAATCAAGATAAGAGTGACATGGCAAATAGCTGCTTTTCTCTTCTGAATTATTCAATTCACCACTGATCCTCTCTAACTGCTCCGGATTGCCTTCTGCTTCCCATATTTATTTTACTTTATTTGGTTCTGTAGAGAAGTGCTGCCAATAATTGAAAAGTATTCAGGCAATTGCAGGATTCAACAAATCCCCCCAGCAGCCCTGGCAGCTCAGTCTGACCCCTGGCCCACCCACCCACCTCCCCACACCACACATTGCATTGATCCAGGGTTTGTCCTTCCCCAGGAGCATCAGGGCTGTTGTCCAGGTTATCCTTCCATTAGGATGGGAGCTGGATTTGGGGAGAGGATTCCTCAGGCTGCAGAGAGCCCACAGGAATAGAGGAGCCTTATGCATCTGCCTCCCATTCCCAAAGGATGGAGGAAATCCCATGCAGCACCTGGGAATGGTGATAACCCTGCTGAGCTGCCAACCAGCCTGAACCAAACTGCAAACCAGTGCATCAGGAGATCAGAGACAGCTCCATGCAGGCAAATTCTCTGTGGCCATGTCCCTTGAGGAGAGGGCAGTCCCTGTGAGGGAATGGGGACTCACACTCCTCACACCTGTGGGAATTGTGTCAGGACAGACCAGAATCCCAGTAACACCAATAAGGAGCCCCACTACAGCCAGCCTTGAGAGCAAGGAAATAACATTACCCCTGAAAAACCTGCTCCACAACCACACTAAAGCTGATAAAAATATGGCTTGAGAACAGAATGCTTCGAAGCAGCCAAACAATATTCCCAACAATGATTCAATTACACCGAGGCTCGGTGTTGGTCTGTCTACGCAGCCCAAAGTTTCTCCACGAGGTTTGGAAGTGAGGGGCAGGTCATAACTTCATAAACCCCCAACCTGGGAGGGACAGCCCCGAAGAACAGAAAAGGGGGAGCAGCAAAGCACAAACCAGACAAATAAACCCTCATTCGAATCACGAAACAGATCGTGCGGATTTTTGTTTTTCTCCCTGGAGCAGGTTTCAGCCAGGGCAACATTTCTTTAGGTTATCGATTAGCAATTAGAGAGGTGTTTCAGCTGCTTCTCTGCTGTGTCCCTGTTATTCCCTCCAGAATTTCAATTCCACATGAGCTATTTCCACTCAGCAGCAGGGCCAGGAAAGCAGAACTGTCTGACCCCCAGCCCTCGCACTTGCCAAAAAGCCTCGGGGAGGACTGGGGGAGGCAGTGTTTGGAAAAAGAAAAATAGCCTGGAAAGGAGAAGAAATAATCTCGATGCAATCTAGCAGGAAGCTTCCCCCTTGGCTTTTGGGAAGGGAAGGATGCTGTCCAGCAGCCCTCTCCTTGAGGAGAGCAGTGCTGGGGATCACTGGTGGTGGCTCCACACTGGTGGTGGGCACGGGGCTGGAGTGTGGACACTGCTGGGCTCCATGGGCACACACAGTTTAGCCTGCTGGTGCCTCTGTTTGCTGTCACCCATGGAGGGTGGCACCATGAAATGCCACCACAAGGCCCAACAGCCATCACAAGAGCAGCATGAGGGGCAGGAGTTGGGAGGGGGGGCTCTGCAGGAAGAAGGGGAGGCTGGATGGGTCTTGGAGCAACATGGTCTAGTGGAAGATATCCCTGCCCATAGCAGGGGGTTGGAATGAGATGGTCTTTAAGGTCCCTTCCAACCCAAAGCATGGGTTTGAGGTTTTGATGACTTTATGAGCAATGGAGACTCACACCAAAAGCCACAAACCCCAGCACATCCTGGCCAAGAATTGACGGGAGGAAAACCGCCGGCATCTCCGAGGAAGGACTGAGGCCAAACCTCTTCTTCAACAGCAATTTTCAAAGCTTTTTATTTGCTTCCTTGTAAAAAGGGGAACATAAAATGAAAAGAAATAACAAACTGATTTCAGATAATTCGCCGGGGCTCCGAGTGCATTGTAAATGTGTGCTTCAGCCAACCGGCAATTTGCTGGATTTCACAGACCGCTTTTGTATCGCTGTTTGCTGAGCAACAACCTCCACGGAAATTGTGCCTGGCTTAATGCTCTCTTTAGCACACGGCATAATTGCCCCCTGCAATTTGTTGCCTGGAAAGGTTACCAGAAGAGAAAGGAAAGGAGAGAAGAACAACTTTGTTGGTGGTGGAACAAGGGAGAAGGGAAGAGAGAAAGCTGATGGTATTTGAGGCACAATTTATTCCAGGCCAAGGGACACTGAAAGGCACAGGGCATCCCTGCTCCTCAGGAGAGGGGCTTCCCCCGTGCACACAGACCAGGCTGACAGGGATGGAGCTGTCACAGCTCCCACATGGATGGGGCCCAACCAGCCCAGTGGCCGAGCCAGCCTGTTCCCTGTCCCCCACGGCAGTGTGGGCTGGATATCCCTGCTCACCCTGGGCATCCCTGCTCACCCTGGACAGCCCCACTCACTCTGGGCATCCTGCTCACCCTGGGCACCCCTGCTCACCCTGGGCATCCCTGCTCACCCTGGACACCCCTGCTCACCCTGGACAGCCCCACTCACTCTGGACATCCCTGCTCACCCTGGACATCTCTGCTCACCCTGGACAGCCCCACTCACTCTGGACATCCCTGCTCACCCTGGACATCCCTGCTCACCCTGGACAGCCCCACTCAGGGGCTGCACCCTCCAGCCCTCAGGACCCCAACCAAAAGGGGCTGAAATGACCCCAGAGAGGTGGGGAGCAGGAGGATGGGTGGCCCAAGCAAAGGAGGAAGCAGAGAGGAAGGGAAGGAGGAAATGGCAGCGGAAAGGCTGGAGCAGGGGGTGTGGAGGGGTGGCTGGCGGGGGAGCACGGCGGCAGCAGGCTCTGTTTATTAATTTTCTGCTTGGCTGCGTTCGGTGCCGTAGCTCCGAGATCGTGGAGCCGCTCCACACTCTATTAAATAATTCAATCTGCGAAGAATCCAAGTGTGTAAGCGAACACTCTTATGCGCCTTAAAATTTAATTGCAGAGCTAAACAAGATGAAGTGCAAGGAAGACATAAAAGATATGAAAATAGATGCTGCAGCTTTTGTTTCTCTGGCTGCCCGAGCCCTGCCCAGGAACCTCTCCCCATTTTTCACATGCCACCACTAAAGAGCCTGAGCCTCCTTCATCGGCTCCCCCCTCCTCTTTTCTATTTACAGCTGTGTTTGCAAGCAGCAGGCTCGCAAATCACTTAATATCCATTAGAGCAGCTCCATTCACCCTGCTGGCTCCTGCTCTGGCAGCCGTTCCCTTATAAATCCTCATGTTCAAGGGTTTAGGGAATCAGCTGGGAACACTTGCTGCAGCAGCCCCTTTGCCCACTGGAGCCCACGGCCTCCCCCTTCCCACTCCCATTTCCTCACTCCTGCAAATGCTGTCCTTCCCCCCTCCATGCTCAGCACTCATAAACCAGCCCCTCTGGAGGGTGAACCTCAGCCACCTGCAGCCCAGGTGTAATGCAGGGTCTTCCTGCACAGGCTGGGGGGAGGGATGAGTGCAGCCCGTGCCCTGTGCCACTGCCCATCAAACCTGGGAAACCTGAGACAAAGAGGGTCTCTGCTTTTATTTGGAAAGAGGGGCGAGCCTGTCTCTTAGGACTGGGGAGAGAAGGAGAATGCACCGCTCACAGAGGCTCAAAACCTGAGATCCCAAACCCGAGCAAACACTCGATCAGCTCATTCCCAAGCCAGCCTCACACCCGAGGTGCTGGTGGCTGAGAACAGCCCTGAAGTTCAAAGCCCAGATGTGTGAGCATTAAAGATTTGCTCAAAACATCTGCAAGCGCACAAAACACCTGCTGCAGCCCCAAAAGCGACATGCCAGGCTCAGAGCTGGCCCTGCAGCCCTGGCAGCTGGTCCAGCGCTGCTCCCACCTGCTGTCAGAGCTCTCCCGTGGGGCTGCAGCTCAGGCCATGCCCAGTTCTCAGCCAGTGACCTGCAAAGACCCCAGGAGAGGGGTTTGGGGTGGGAACACAGGGCTGAGCGTCTCCTCACCTGCACAGGGTCTGCACCTCCCAGCCCCGCTCACAGCTACGGCTACATCAGCATCACCACAAAAATCAGTGACACAAACTTGGTGCATTTTCCTCTCTGTGCTGAAAGATCAATCACAGTCCTGGTTTGTGGCAGGAGCAGCGAGCTCAGCCCCTCCTGCACCCAAACAGGGCGTCGCTGGGAATTCAGCTTTGTTATTACACACAGGCTCACAGGTGTTTCAATATAATTTCTTCTTGCAAAGGGCAAGAAGTGAGACCTCAGGCTGCTTTATCTTCATTTGTTTTTCTGCTGAGCTTTTTGCTGTGGATGGGCTGTTACATGGGCTGTTAGGATGCAAACTGCCACAAAACCCTGCAAACCTTCACTGCTTGACTCTCCTGAGCAGCCTCCTGCTCCCCAAAGGTGCAGGGGGGGGTTTGCTGGGTGGGGGATGAGCAGCCAAGCCAGCAAATCAGTAAACTGCAAGCAAATACATGAGCTTTGCTGGAGCAGCCCGTGACCACAGCATGTTGGGACAGGGGACCAACAGTGCTGGTTCCACATGGATGCCCTCCTTATAAAAAATGGAGGAGGTATCACCCAGCATCCCACGGACAGCTCTGCACAGCCCTCCTGCCTCTAACATTTACTGTGATTGACGGGTGGCAGAGCAACAGGTGAATTAAACAGGCACTGGCTCCAACAGGGGTGGTGGTAAATGTCACAAAAGATCAACCATCCCATTCCAAGCGTGGCTCTCCTACCGCTGGGCGAGCTGGCTGGGCTGATGCAGTGGAAATGCCGGCGGCAGCAGAAAGGAGCAGGCAGAGGAGAGGGGAAGTTGGGAGGGTGCAGAGCCTTCCCAGGAGCTGCAGCAGCAGCCACTGGTCTGGATCCATCGGGTACAGAGCCACCCTGCAAGAGCAGGGGATCATCTCCTCCCCCTGGACAGAGTGAGACCTGCACAGGCGCTTCTCAAAATGAATCTTGCCGGGTAATCTGTGTCCTCCCTTCCCTGCAACACAGGAACATAGGCATCAGGCTGGAAGTGTTTGAGAACCACAGTGCAGGTGTGAGAGTCACCCACTGGCTCCTTCCAGATGGCAATCCAAGACATCCCAATGCAATCAGGACCTGCCTGCCTTGTACAGTGTCATGAGCCAGATAAAAAAATTACTGCATTTCACAAGGCATGTGCCTCTCCCCAGCTCCCTCACCCTCCCCACACGACACATTCCTCCAGGACAACCCAAAGAGAAAATAAAATCCGTATTTCAAGGACACCTGCCCTAAAATAATGTTATTTTGCAGTAGTGCCACTTTAAATCTTGAGCAATTGAAAAACCAATTTGCACTTAGAAACATTCAATTTGTTTGCAGGTGTTTTCCTCTTAAGTGGCACTGGGTAATCGGGGCTGGCAGCACACAGGGGAGCCCCAGACAGGTGCACAGACCTGGGCAGCAGCTGAGCAGGGGCTGGTGTGAGACATGACAGGAGAGTCACGGGGCTGGAGCAGAGTGTCCGCATCGGGAAATTAATTTGTCACGTCAAACAAATGGGAAGAGAGACAGGCTGAGCTGAACATGCTGCCAGCACATGCAAACCTTCCCCAGTGCAGAAGGGAGACCCTGGTCCTGTGGACATGGTGAGTGTGGAGAGGGATGCAGGAGAGAGAGAGGGATGTGGGGGACAGAGAGGGTTCAGCTCTTTGCTCACCTGAGAGTTGGGAGCTGAGAAAGTTGAAGGAAAAGGGACCAAGGGGTCCCTCTGCACAAAAGCTGCTGGCAACTGCTGACGTGGGATGGAGCTGCCAAGACACAGCCTGGCCACAAGATTTCCTCTTCCCAGCAAGAAGGAAGAGTGACTAACCCCAAACACAACTCATACATCAGCTTAATCGATCTCCCCGACACCCAGCGCCCCCGTCCCTCACCTTGCACCAGCTGCCTTGAGGTGTGAGGCTATTGATCCCCCGGATGCCCGTGTGATTGGAGTCTACAATCTAATGCCTGAGAAGTCCAGGCAAACCCAAACCTCTCAAATCATGTTGACACGTTTAGGAGGCGCCGGGCGCTTGGTCCTCCCCGGTCCGAGCTGTAATTACGTGGGTGTCACGGTGATGGAGGGGCTTGGCAGGACACAGCAGCCCCGGGGCCCCGGCGCTGCCGCCGGCGGCGCCTGCTGCCAGCTCCTGCCTGTCGTTACACTGCAGGAAATAAAGCTCAATAAAGTGGCCTGTGGATCACAGCACAAAGTTTGTCTCGAAAAACAGGTGGAGGGGATGTCAGGGGCTGCTGTCAGCCCAAGCCCGCAGAGGTTTGAGCGTTACTCGCTTTCTCACCTCCCTGCTGCAAAGGCTGGAGCCAAGGAAGGAGGTGGAACAGCTGGAGGTGCAGGATCTAACCCTGCATTTCTCATTTCTTTGCTTCAGACATCACCAGCTGGATCCCAGCAGACCCTCCAGAGACTGCCAACCCCTCCCTCTGGACATGGAGATGGGAACAAGTGCTGGTACCTGTTGGGAACACAGGTACTGGTACTGGGACAGGCACTGGTACTTCCCAGCCTCTCTCTCTCCCAAGGGTTCCAGGGCAGTCCAGGCACAGGGGGTCACACTGCAGTGCCCTTTGCTGCTGTCACAGCCCATCAGGCTGGGAGGGCATCAGTGGCAGCTGGGTTTTAGCATGGAATAGCCAGATCCACACCAGCTTCGTGCTGGGCTGCGGCAGCAGCCACGGCAAATTCCCTCACTGATTCCCTAATCCCTTCAAAGCCCTCAAAGGCTCTGCCAGCCATGCTGGGAGTGGGGTGCTGAGAGGCAGTGGAGCTGTTCTCCTGGCTGATGTTCCCTCAAAGAGCACAAACAGTTCCCAGCAGCTCCATTCCTCCCCTCAGGACCTAGGAAGCATAATTTTTCTTCGCTAATACATCTTTTGCTTGATGAGCTATCGATGGCAGGAGAATTTAATCTCCCATACCCTTGCTCTCTCCCAAATCCACTAGGGTGAAGGCACTTCATTACAGAACCACTCAGCTGTCCGCTCCTATCGATCACACCTTGGCATGGGCGACCTCGGATCGATGGGCTGCCGATTATTTAGTGCCTGTCTGCCCACACCAAATGCCAGCAGGGTCAGTACCAGCCCCTGCACCCAGCTCTGCCTGCAGCGAGGAGCCCAGCACAGCTCCACCGTCGGGAGCAGGGACACACATCCGTCTCCAGCACCAGCTCAGACACTGGTGTTTGCCATCTGGGTACAATTCACACCTCCTTTTCAAATGGATTCAGGCCTTGGGTTTGAGCCTTCCCACTTTAAGGCATGTGCCCTGCTCGCAGGGTCCATCCCAGGTGGCATCTCTGCTGCTGGACAGTCCCACTCGTGGCTCTGCCCACAGCCTCTGGGCAACCTTCCCCAGCAGCTTTGCCTCCACTAACCCAAGATCCCCATGAGGAAAAACAGCAGCGAGACCCAGGACAGCCCTGGTGATGTGCACCACTGCTCCTCAGCTCAGAGGTGCCAGAAAATCCCCTGCCTTTGCTCTCAGACCCAAACTTCTCTCTGTGACTCTCTGGTGATTCATCCGCCTCCGAAATGTCCCCTCCAACCAGCTACTGCCTTTACTTTTTAATCAAATCCTTTGCTTCCCTTCCCTCCAGAAGCCAAAGCCATTTTTCCATTACATGCTGATTGATCAGCCCCTCGTGAGCCGCCTGTCAGCACCGTCTCGGTGCTTCATTTGCCATCCCCACGCAGCGGGTCGTGGGCTGAGCCCGCTCGCTCCAGCGGCAGAAAACAGACACAGAAACACACGCAATTAAGGAGAGGAGGCAGGGGGAAAACTGATCCTCCTTTGGATTTGATGCCCCCAGCTCCATACCCCGTATCAAAGAGAGGGAGCAGCCTGTGTTAACCCCCAAATGCAGGAGCACAAGAGGAGGAGGACACGGCAGTGAGCCTGCGATGCTGCTCGGTGCCAGGAGAAAGAGATTCCATCCTTGCGCTGTGCAAAAAAGCAGGAGGAGAGTCTCCAGGGCTCCAGAGTTCCTCGTGCTAATGAGTTGTTTTCCACTGTAAGAAGCCAGGAGAAAAAAGCCCAGGATCTACTAAACAAGGCTTGTGGCTGCACCAGGCCAAAGATCAGCACCCCCCGAAGTGCGCTGACAAGGTGGTAAAAACATGGAATTAAACCCCTTTTCCCTCCGTCCCTATCACTTGTTAAATGAAATGATTTTGATTTGGGACTGCTGTGGACTGAGAAATGGCTTTGGGAGGGCGAGTTGTGCCCCATGGCACAGACCCAGAGCAGACCCCATCAGGTGAAGGCAAAAGCCAGAAGAGTTCATCCTCGTGGCTCTGCCACCACGAGCATCCCAGTCCCAGTGCGAGCGATGCTCCCCCCACCCCGGCTGCTGCCGGAGGGGGCTCAGCCCTGCTGGCACCGAGCTGCCTCATCTGCGCTGGCACAGCAGCCCGGGGCTGCCCTGGCATCAGCCATCGGCGGATTACGGGGTTATCAGTTCACTGCGGCGCTCGGCAGAGGGGCTCTGAGGCAGCGCCAGCGGTGGGAAGAACCCACCCGGCTCCTCAGACACCTCACCCGACTGGCACGTCCCGCCCAGTGGAAAATCCCCAAGGGGTTTGCGTTTTCCTTCCAAAGTTTCACACAATTCCATCACTTCTCCCCCTCCCTCTTTCTTTCTCTTATTCCTTTTAATTAACAACGGAACTCAATTCATTTGCAATCTATTCTGGCAAGAAACAACCCTCCCCGGACTCCACACGACCTGACTAATAGGGTTAGAGGCTGTAAAAAGTGCAAGACAAAATTTTCAGCTTCTTCATACTAATTATCTTCCCTGAGCAACGCGACTGTGCTGCGGCTGCGAGGGGGGACACGAGGGGCTGGCCACACTCCCTGCATGGCAAAGCTTAACAAAAATCTCCGATTTTTTCCCTCAAGCTCCCCCAATACGCAGCCCAGTGTGACCAGTGCGAAACTGGGAGGGAGGAGGTGCAAGGGGCGGGTAGACTGGACGAGCTGGAGCTTTGCCACGCTAAGGGCAAGAGGGGAACGTGGATAAATAGGCTGACAGTTAATGCTATTTAGAGACAGACAGACACAGCAGGTAAATAATGATAATGATCTTCTAACGAGCTTACATCTGCACAGCACCTCGCCTCCAACTGAATCCCAAAATGCTTCACAAAAAAATAAAATTATCCCAGCACACTCCCCTGGTTTCCTGCCAGGGTTTCCTGAGGTTGTGGGGGGGAAATACCGAGTCCTGCTGGTGCTCAGCCGTGCCCAGCCCTGGCCACAGTTCCCTGTCCCCTCAGGACATCTCCAACCCCAGGACACAGAGCAGTTCTCAACCAGCCACTGAGGAAAAACCCCTCCTGCATTTTTCCCAGCCAAGTTACCTCAGAGTTGCGGGAGCCATCCTTTAGGACCTCTTGTGAGAATGAAGGAAAGTTCTGATCCAGCCCTTGCTGTGCTCTTGAACTCGGAGCAGAAGTTGGCAAGCTCAGGAGAAGTTTCAGCCCGGGGTCAATCACGGCGGAGAGCTGGAGCTGCTGGCGCCTCTCTGAGGGCTGGGACGGGTGTGGGTCCCCACCCTGAGTTCCCAAAGCACTTTCGGGGGTAAAAGGTGAGAGTTCAGAACTTACCTCTGCTCTAATTTCCAAATCTATTTGTTCTATTGAGCGGTTATCAAGTTAAAAACGCAAGGACTGTGGATTTCTTTCCAGCTTAAACATCTGAAAACAAATGTGCTAATGAGCGCTCTGAGCACCGTAAAAATGATTAGTGAGAGCGCTTCAAGGACCCAACTTGACCGCCTTGAAAACCACTAAGAGCAGCAGGATGCAACTGGCCGTCCCCGGGCCATCCATCCAACTTGGCCAGCGGGAGTTTCCAGATGAATGCTTACAGGGGAATAAAACAGGCAGAGAGGACGGAAAGCCAGGATCAAATGTTCTCTTGCCAAAGCTGCTCCAATCCTTCTACAACTAATTCATGCTTAAGAGGGCAAAGGATAAGATTTCCAGATGCTTTAAATCTCTTCCACCACCATGACCCGGCACGGCAGAGAGCAGCACTCGAGCTGAAAGGGACACTCCTGACCCAGGTGCAGACACACCAAAGGTTTTTTCCTGCTGGAGATTTTCTCCTGCAGCGTCCCACAGTCACCAGGCAACCAAGCTCGGCTTGGCAAGTTCAAAAAACCCAAACCAAACCCCAAAAAAACCCAAACAAACCCAAAAAACCCCAAACAAACCCAAAAAACCCAAACCAAACCCCCAAAAAAACCCCCAAAAAAACAAAAAAACCCCCAAACAAAACCAAAAAAACCCCAAACTAACCGACCAGCCCAAAACAAATCAAAAACCCAACAGAAACAAAACAACGACGACAAAAAAACCCACCCAACTGAAAAACAGAATCAAAATTACAGAGCTACTGGGATCCAAACTTCAGCTTGGAGGTACTGAGCAAATTCCTGCCCTTCTCCAGTGCCTAGTGACTGATGGTCCAGTTGGTGCTGCCCGTCTGTTAGGATATAATCCTCACTGAAGGCAAAAAAAAAATAAATAAAGGGGCATTAAGCAACAACCCCTGCACCATTTAAACACAAATCCCAGATTTCTGGTGTTTCCCCTGCCCCCGCCTCCTCTGGTGATGGCCCATTTTGGGTGCTCTTTGTTTTTGCAACCAACCTCCTATTCTCTCTCTGTCAGAAAAAGGGAGAGGTGCCAAAGACAAAGTTATTTAACACACTCTGGAACAGAGAGGAGGGAGAGAGCCAGCCTGAGGCCACGATCCCAGCACAGATGGGATCCCCTCCCGTGCCCTGGCACGAGCAGGGCTGGCTCTGCCCAGCACGGGGAAATGCTGCCATGCAAAGATCCTACAGCCCGCAGGTACCAGGGGACATTCTGGCCTCATCCCCTGGGCCCAGGCACTGCAGGGCAGTGGGTGCCCAGTGCCCACGAGCCCAGGCAGGTCCTTGCCAGACCCGTTCACAGCAGGAGCAGGTCAGGGAAGAGGCTGTGAGGGATGCAGGAGGATGGCACCAGTGACTCAGCCACCCCTGAAACGAGAGCTCCTTCCACTCCAGTGCCAAAGGGACTCTCACCACGCTGACAGCCCGAACATGCCACGGGCACATGCACTATTCAAAAGCTTTTCCTTCTGGGTAAGACTGAATGAGGCCAGAATTGCAGGAAGAAGAGGAGAAGGAGGAGGAGCAAGTCAGCTTAACCTCAGATCCAAGAGACTCCCAGGCTGGTGTCTGGGCCACAGCAGGCAGATGGAAGCAGAGCCACAGCTCAGGGTCACATCCTGGGTTTGCCACCGATCTGCTGGTCCTAAGCTTTGCTCTCATCTTGTCTGCAGCATCTTTCACATTTACTGAGCTCACAGCCTCCCCGGCATGGGCAGCTCTGGTTTAAGAAAGTCCAACTCTCTGCAGAGTGTGACATGGAGCACAGCCAGCACTGCCCTCCAAGGGCTCTGCTCCAGCCACAGGGAGGAGGGAAAACAACTGCTTCCTTGTCATAAAACACGGAGTTTATCAGCTAGAAAAGTCAAATGGCTTTGCACAAGAATGAACATCAGGGAGAGCTGCCCACACTGGCCAGATGTGATCTACAAGACACAGAAGCACCTCCCAGACAGATGCAGCTCATCCTCTCAGATGATCCTCTGCAGAAGATCATTCTGCTCATCCCAGCAGCTTCTTTCAGTCTCAGTGACTCAGTGTCTGTCCCAGGGAGGAGCCCAGGCCGTGTTCTTAGACCTGCCTCTAACCCAGACAGGAGAGAAACAAGAGCCAGTGAACCCAGTGCACTTACTACAACTCCACACCCTTCTGGGAGCTGGCTCCTAACAACTTGCCCATCTCCTCCCAGAATGACCCTCTCCTGTCACCCACAGCTCCAACAGTGTCTCACTCAGCGCCGTGGCCAATGGAAATCGATGGGGGATGGATCAGGTGGCTCGTGGAGACACGGATTGCCACTTCTCACAAGCGCTGCTTGGAGCTCACATCATGCAACAGACACTTCAGGGAGCCTTTGCAAGCAATTAGTGTCCCTGGGCTCCTGCCGGGGAGTGGGGACATTAAAGGGAACATGCTCTGAGCAAGCACAGAAACTCAGATTAGTCGGTTGACACCGGGAGATTAGTGTTTTCTCCTTGCTTGTGAGACTGCTCCCAGTTCCCAGGGGAGGGGAGGGAAATCTGCAGAAGGAGCTGGGGTTACTCCATTTACACAGCCCTTCTCACGGGGTTCTTTCCACACTCCAGTTTTGCCAAACAAGGGCTGATCTTTGATTGCCAGCCCTGCTCATCACCTCCAGGTCAGGCCTAGACATCCTCACAGCCTTTATCCACTCCAGGAGACCAGGCAGTACAGTGACCATCCTTGGGAATCAGAAAATACAGGAGTGCTCCTGGACCTCAGCAAGATGAGAGCTCCCATCGAGGCCACAAGGATCAAAGAAGTTTCTGTGGAACCTCCATTCCCTCACACACTGTTCACCAGTGCTCCAAAGCCCCAGGCCATCCTTTCTTTACCTCAATCTGCTGGTTTATACCCTCCTTCCATTCCTGGAGAGGTGACCTGCAGGGAGCTGCTGTCCAGTGGGGACAGGGTAGTCCTGCCAGTACAAACACTAATAATTGCAGCCTATTTACAGCCTCCAGCTTGCACTGCACTGAATGAACTCATTTAAGTCAGCACCAGGTCAAGCCAACAGTAACTTGTCTCCACCAGACCCACGGAAGGGCCAGGGGAGTTGTGGGAGGGAGAAGCCCTTTCATCCTAATTAAAGCACAACCTGGCAGAGCTCAGCTCCCACCTTTCCAACACCTTCCACCAAACTGCTTAATCGTGGGCAAATGAGTTTCTGTAATTACAGCAGGAAGGGATTTATCTTGGGATGCAGAGGTTGAACAGAACAACCTGCAGAGAAAGGCAGTGTCAGCAAAGAGGCTGCTTTACATGCCGGGGGATCTCTGAGCCACGCAGCTCCAAGTCCCTCCCCTATCCATTCCAGAGCCAGCAAACATCAGTTGGTGTGTGCTCAGCCAGCCCCTCCGGGGTTTGGCTGTGTGTGCTGTCTGGCACCAAACCCCTTCTCCAGGAGGGAGCAGGATGCACACACTGCCTGGGAAAAGCAGGTTTTGACTGAGCTCCATCTCCAGTCACGCCCTGTGGAAAGCTCTGGAGCTCTCAGAAAGTTCTGGAGCATGAGCTGCTCTTACCAGCAGCCCAGGGAGATGCTTGTGCTGACTGTAGTCACCAAGACCAACATAGTGTGTGTTCCTCTGCACAGCACTGAAGGGTCTGCAGCCCCAGTCCAGTCCTCTCAATGCTTTACACATGCAAATAGGCACAATGGCTCCATCTGAACGCTCAGCATGAATTTTCCATCTCTACAGCCTCTCTAAGGAAAACAGCACAGAATTCACTCATAACAGGCCATCACAGAATCTATTGCCCAGTGCCTGGCTGAACATCCCTTAAAACCAAGAGGAAAATAATTTCCCTCACATTCAGGGCTTGGAAGTAAGAACATGCAAAATACTCAGGACCCAGAGGAAATGCAAGGGCCTGAATGTTCCCTGTCCAAGGCTGCCGTGGGCAGACCCTGCCCACAGCCTCCAGAGCCTTCCCTGTGCTCCCATGACCTGCTTGGCTGTTTAGGAAGATGTGGTGCTGGAGCTGCAGATCACATCTGACTGTCAGGATGCACAGAACCCACTGCCACAGGAGCACAGGGGCTTTTCCTGACAGTCTCCCCTTGTTTGCCCAGAGCTTCTTCCCTTCCCCCAGAACTTCCCACCTCTCCCAGCAATGTCAGGGCTGAGCCCACTCCTCCTGGCAGGTTTGCCTGAAGGGCTGAGCAGGGTCTTGGCTGCATCCCAGAAATCCCTGAGATGGAATCCGTGGGCTTGGTGGGAAGCATCCTGGGCCTTTGGATTAAACTAGCAGGAACATTAAAAATAATAAGAAAAAAAAAACAGAAAAAAAATCCAAAATCAGAAGCTTCTGTTAGACTCCAAAGCAGCAAGTTCATGCACTTTTGGAAGCACTTCTGAAAGGCAGGTTAGATCAATACAGAGAGGGAAAGCACAAGCAGTACACAGGCCAGCAGGCCCTTGTCTTATTCTACACAGACTCACATTGAAAAAAAACTCAGAAGAAAATGAAACCCACCAAACCAAAAAATATTACATTGAGAGAAACAGAGCAGGACCAATGATTTCTTGATTTCCAATATTTTAGTTTCCCCACCAGCAACTTCCAGATAAAACCCATTCACTTCAGAAGCCCCCACCAGTGCATTTTGCCCCCCAGCTCAGGCTGGGGTCTGCAAGTCAAGCTGAGCTCTTTGACTTCACACCCTGACCCCCACACCAGAGCTGGGATGGTGCACACACCAGGCAAAGGGGCTCCGGGTCTGGCTCCAGGTCCCTCCCACGCTGCAACAGTGAAAATTGGGCAAAAAAAAAAAGAAAGGTAAAAACCTAAAAATGTAAACCAAAGCCCAAACGACTTCATTTGTCCGGCTTGGGACGATGCCCCAAGTCCTGGGGACCCCCGTAAGGACCCTGCAGTGCTTCCCCACCCCGCTGCTGGTTCCCAGCTGCCACCAGCTCTGCCCAGAGCTGCCACCAGGGCAGGACTTAATGAGAGGTTAATGAGGAGCATCAGAGCACAGACATCAGTGCCCTCTACTGGGACCAGTCAGAGGGGCCTAAGGGGGAGCACTGGCCCCCTGAGGAGCTCCCACCAAGGGCTGGATGTGCCCCGTGGGTGCGGGACAGCGGCGGGACCAGCTCGGGTGACTTCTCCTCACAGGCTCCTTCCTGCCGTGCCCATCCCACCGCCCTGCCACCTGCACAGCTCCCCATCCCCGAAAGTTCGTGCTTCAGGCTCCGGCAGGACCAGACGAGAGGGGCCACCAGGGCTGTTGCCCCATCACAGGTCCAGGCTCCTCCTCTGCTCCCTGAGCCGAGTCCGACAGTGCTCAGGGAAAGAAAATCCCAAGGGAAAGGAAAGGAAGGGAGAAGGTGGGCTTTACAATTTATAAAACCACTCTCAGTTTGACTGCATTAGCTTTGCCTTAGGCTCCAAAACACTAGGAAAGCCAGGCAGCAAGGGGGGGAAAGGGGGAATGGGGGAAGGAGGGGGCTGGCAACAAAGGAGAAAGATGT
>VXBA01002447.1:326468-379862 GCA_013399895.1 Serilophus lunatus
CCCTCCGGTCCAGGGAAAAAGCCTTGTTTTTTTTTTTTTTTTTTGCAAGTGTTCCAGTGAAAAGCTTCAAATCAATCCTGTTCCGTCAGACACTTTTGCCTCTTGGCCTCCAATTACTCGCTCTCCACATCCACCCTTCCCAGATCTCACCTTTGCCAGGCACACCTGATGCTGAAGGAGCCCTGTTTGATCAGGTGTCCCACACTGCTCAGCTGGAATGTGGAGGGGGGGGTGGTGGGGACGTTTCTTCCTCGTCAGAGCTCCATATCCATCATGTTTTCGGGGCCCAGGCTGCAGCCCTGGGCTGGACACAGGACTCCCAGGACCTTTGTGGCTGTTGAACTGATCCTTCAGCTCCTGCTGCACAGCAGCTCCAGGAGCTACAGCATCACATACATTCCCAAAGATTTATTTTTTCAGCCACGGCTGAATCAAGGCAAAGCTGGATTTTCACTCCAAGCATTTGCAGGTTGCTGGTAACAATGGGTCTCTCCCGAGTTTCCCAGAGGTGGGAGCAATAGGGGAACACAAGCATGACCAGCCCTTTGCTGCTCAGGTAACACAGATCCCAGCGAGTCCCAACTGACTGCAGAGTCCCTGCTGGAAAACTTCAAAGGAAGGGGAAAAAAATATCACTTAGCCAGGGAACAACTCAAGGCTCCTTTGTACCTTCTGCAGGGGCACACTGTCAGATTCACAACAAGCGTGGCACTGGCTTTGATTGTCTCTCTGTGTCTAATGTGGGGAGATAAGATGTGAGAGAGAAGAACCACTCATGAGCTATTTGTTCTCGGGGGTTTGATGCTTCCTAGGGCTCTACCCCCTGGATTGCAGCATTTTATTAGTCTGCTCCACGGACACAGGAAGGGGCATTAGATAGAAAGTCTAGATTGTGGGCTAGGAATAGCAAGTCCCATCATCATATAGAAGAGGAGTCACACAGTGTCCTATAAACTCAAGGTTTACTTATCTTGGAGGTCTTTTTCAACCTAATGGATTCTGTGAATGTGGGGCAAAACCAATTCTTTATCCTGTTTTAATTCCAGGTGAGGCTTAAACAACTATTCTTCTGCTTCCATGGCAAGGGGAAGGTGCAGCTGCCCGTGCTCATGGCACACTCCCTCCCATGCTGTGGAAGCAGAGGGGGGACAGTGCTGTGCCAAGGGAACACCACCCACCCAACGAGGAGGGCAGAGCCATCCTTATGGCACTTTCTGGAACTGATCAAACACATCCACTGGAAAGCCTCAGCTGAAATTTTCTAGCACAAAACTGGGCTGTGTCTCTCCAAAACAGACACAGATGGAAGAAGACACATCCCATGGCTTCTGCCACACATGCTCTCCCTTTTCCTGCCTCCCTGTTTGTCTCACACAGCTCAAGACCTGGCTCAGAGCATTTGCTCTTGCATACCTAACAGCCAGCGTGAGGAAGAGCTACCACTGCAGTGACATGACCTTCAGCTGTTCACAGGATAGACATTTCCTTCTGACAAATTATATGTCCTGCATATGACTGTTAAGAATAATCACAGTATTTGCAGTGGTGTGTTAGGCACCAAATTATGTATAGGCAAAGCGATTAGAGAGCAGAACAAAGTGGTTGTTCATGCAGCTAATGGCCAAAGTACCCCTATTTTCTATCAAGACAATTTGCAGCCAGTGTAGCATCTTCTCACTCCCCAGCCAGGAGCAGCTTTGCGTGAAATCTTCAAAAACAACCATGTTATCAGAAGTCTCAACAGCAGAGCTCAGAGGGGGTTGTAACAGCCTTGATAGTCTTTAATTCTTCTCACCCCACCGCCTTTCCCTTCTGTCCCAAGTGCCTTCTCTGTGAGCTGTGACTGTGCATTGCTGCAGCTGAGTCGTGTAGCCAGCACTTAATGGCATTAGAACTTCTGCTGACTACCATCCTCAGATCAAAAACCTGCTCTTTAAGTTTGTTTACTAAAAATCAAAATCAATATCCCTCTCGATTTGCTGTCCTACAAGCCTTCAGTCCCAGCCTCACATTCAGAGTCTCGTTTCCCAGGAGGAAGGCAGAATCTGCTTAAACCATACACAAAATCCATGCCTTGCAGTGTTACCAGAGTCTTCTCGTGGGTAAAACCTCCAGGTCCAGGTCCTCCCAGAGATCCTCCCTTCTTTTTTCCATGAGTCTTCTCCAAAAAGTCTTCTCCTGCCTTCTAAAGCCTGCCCATGTCTGAGCTAGAAGGAACTCTCCTGTGCCATGTCCTTGGAAATAACAGATCCAACAGAGTAATTAACTCAGTCAAACCAAGAGGGAGATTATTTCAATGGCATATTTTCCCATGGGGTAGGAAGGAAATACCAGAACTTCTAGGGAGATGAGGCATCTCAGACTGGGGCTGATGAGCAGCGTGTCCCAAGGATGGAGAAGACAGCAGAGGAAGGAAGTGATGAAGCTCTGGGAGCAGGAGAACAGGAATTCTGGTGCCCTTGATAGCTCTCCCTCCAAGGTTGATGGAGCTGCCAGGAGGTACAGCATGTTCTCTCCTATTGATCTATCAATGTCTGCTCTCCAGAGCAGGGATTACTCACTTCTGATAACATAGCAAGGTTGCCTCTGATGAAAATCAATGGATCTGACTGCCCAGCCTCCATTTAATTACATCACGCTGTAACGACGGCGGGAGCAGAGCACAGACATTCCCCACGACCACCTCTGCTCAGCGTGCCTTTCCTCGGCTGAGACAGGTATCTTCCTGGGATTATCAAGATAAATGGCCTTGGTGAACAGACTTTTGCTGTCTGTTCTGTAGCCAAAGCAAGGACAGGGGTATTTCTCCATCACGTTGGTCCCTGGCTGGTGAAGCTGGCCAGGAAGAGAAGGACACCAGAGATGTGCAAGCACATTATGGCAATTAGCTTTGTGGGAAGGAGGATTGGATTAGGACTGAGTGTGAGATCAGGTGGCTTTTTACAAGCTAAATAAGCAACGAGCAGTTTGAGAGAGATTTCTCCCCCTGTTTACAAGGCCAACCAAGGCCAGGTTAATTAATCTCTCTTTCCAGTTGCCCTTCTCACTAGGGCTTGTTCTTCACTTTGAGCAAAGCACCCGAGACAGCTGCTCAGATCTCTCACATTGCAGGGTGATGAAAACAAAGGCACAGATGAAAATTGCTTTAGAGCTTAGCCTCTCACGGAAAACAAACGTGCCCATGCTGTAATTAGGACTAGGCATGCAAGAGAGAGCCACATCTTTGACTGGTGTTTAACCAGGGACAGTAAATAAAAATAACAACAATCCCTTCCCACATACACACAGAGACACAAAACCAGGCAGGCCTATTTTTCTAAAGCTCACAAAAGGGGGTGGTTCATCTCTCTTGATCCTCATACAAAGGCAGATCCCAAGCACAGACTGTGGTTCCGTGAATGCTAAAACCCAGCAGCAATGCCCTATCAAAACAAGACATTCAAACACGCACTCCTGCCCCTGGGGAGAGCTTACACAGAGCACAGACAGGCAGTTATGGGGTTTCATGAATTGCTCAGAGCTATTCAGCTCCAACAACCGGGGCTGCAATCCTGAACATCATCTGAACACGGTGGCACAGCCCCTGCCGTGCTCCCAGCCAGCAGCTGGGTGAGGGACATGCCAGCACTGCCATTTGGAGCTGCCCTGCCTCCTCCTCCCCCAGGCACGCTTTAAGGCATTTAATGGCAGTGATAAATTCTCACGTGTTTGTTTTAATGAAAAGGTCCCTGACAGTGTTTGCTTTCCCTTGCCATTAACTGCACAATTAGAGCTGCAAGGCCAAGCTGCACAGGGCTTCAGCCCGTCCTCCCTGCACAAATGTCCTCCATCCTCTGCTCCACAGCACGCAGCTCATCCCGGCTCCTTTCCCAGCACTTATATAGAAAACAGAAGGCAAAAGCACAGCAGGCACCACCAGCAGACACTTCCAGAGCCCTGCAGCAGGCCAGGAGTTAAACCCAGGAGCTGTGGTGCCTTAACACAGCTGGAAAACGTGTGTGCCAGTCTCCTGCTGGGGAGGGCTGCAGAAAACTAAAAGTCATCCCCGGGTTTACTGGGAGTTAGGTAAAGAAGCTGATGGGCAGCAGGATATATGTGGCTGTCCAGAAACATCAGTGTGCATCAGGCTTTGCCCTGTCCCAGAAGAGCATCTCTGCTCTCACCAGCCCTGAGGGCAGCATCCACAAAAGGCCAAACAAAACAGGCAGCGGGTCAGAGGGTGCAAGAGCTCTGTTGGCTCAGCTTCCTGGGTGTGGGAGAGCCTGCAGGTACAGCAGAGCTGGCCAAGCTTCTCCCACAAGAGCTGTTTGTCTTCCACATCTTTCAAGGTCTCCCTTCCAAGCATGTCCCCTCTGTCAGCCCAGCCCGGCCCTGCAGCACGGAGCAGACAGGCTTGGAGCACGAGGCAGGTGCCAAAGGCTTGAGTCACCAGGCTCACAGCTCTGCCAAGAGCCTGGCAGGTCTCTGAGAGCTGGGGATGCAGGCAAGGAGCACAGCACATGTGTGTGTGTGCTGGTCCTCGGGATCCAGGCAGCATCTCCAACCCACTTGCCAAAAGGCTGATGCATTCCGGGCAGGAATAAGACACCCTTAGGAACAGCTCTTCCTCCTCAGCAGGGGTGATCTAGAGGAGTGCTTTTCGCTGGGCTTTTCCAAGGGCTGGCAAAAGGACAGGCTGCAACTGCAGGGAAAGGGATTGTGGAGCCAGGCATTCATCCTACAGACTCAGGGGCAGAAAGCAAGGGCTGCCTGGTCAGGAGTCATCAGCAGATTTTAGCTGGAAGTATTATGGCAGGGATTCTCGAGGTAAGGGCTGTCTAAGAAAAATGACAAGAGAGGGAAAAATACCCTTATTTCTACATTATCTTATTTCTTAGCCCTCTTGCTATCAATTGCTTCAAGATATGGGCCAAGGATATCAGCAGGCAACTCATACTCTTTCTTCCAGGCTACAGAACAACACTAGAACAGGAAAACTATTCCTGGCCCAGTGACCTCAAAGATCAACTCCTCTTTCTCTTTTCTGTCAACAGAAAGACTGAGCAAAGTTACCAAGCAGCAAATCCCCAAGACCACGATTCTTTTCTCAAATGTGGCTCAAATTGGTTAATGTGTTCCAAGATTACTGGGGTGGAAAGGTCAGGATAGACAGACAGAATGCAATCACAAGAGCCTTATTCCTCCTGGAAGTTAATGGACTTAGGAGCCCTTTGGCACATAGATAAGCCCCAGGCAGAGGGTAGAAGTGAGAAGACAGAAGAAAAATGCTTTCCAGGGTTGATACCTTGCTGTTCCACTGGCAGCTTGTCCCATGCCTTCCCTGTATCAGCAAGTACAGCCCTGTGTGACGAGGACAATTCCCTGTCACACATAGAGCAACAGCCGACCACTAATTAATCACAATGCCAACACAGCCTGAACCTTTTCCACTCCTTCCACCTTTATTTGTTTTATTTATTTCTACATTATCTCCAGACTCGTGACTTTTCTCCACGTGATTAGAAAGGGGGGAGATCTGGAAATAATCACACAGCCGGGTAAGACAGGAAATCATTCCTCCCATCAGATCCCAAAGCCCACTTTGATCATGTAAATGCACACAAATCAATTGGCTGTGGGGTGGGTGCCAGAGGTGGGTGCCAGGGATTCCAGGTAATGTCAGGACTCACAGCCACAGCTGCTGGAGCCCCTGCACTGGCAAGAGCATCCCTTGTCCTCGCTGACTTTGATGGAGGGATGCCAGCTGGCATCAGGGAACATTTATCCCTTGTCACACAGCTCCTCTGCAGAGCTTGACAGCAGCACTGGGAACACTCACGCCCAGGAGCAGAGTCTCCTTAAGTGGATTCAGCAGACCTGGGCCAGTTCTCAGCTTTAGGAGCCTCTAGCCTGGGATGGCCTGGCCTGAAACGTGGCACAGCCCAGTCGGACTAGATTTAGTTCAAAGCTCCACACTTGCACCCTCTGCAGTGCCGCTTTCTTCCTCTGAGCTCTTCCAGCCACGCTTGTTAAGCCTCATCACAAACTGTAAACCTCAGCCCCGAGCTCCAGCACTGCCTCCAGCTCGTCACCCATGCGTTGGGAGATCTTTGCACGACTCGAGCAACTAATTTAATCTTGGCCCCTCATTTCTCCTCTGTTTTTGCATCTCTGCAAAAGATGCAAAGATGGGGCGAGGACCATCTCCGGGTTTAGGTGCAGCATCTGGCACGGGGGTTCAAATACCCTCCCTGCTCTCAAGCCAAGACGCAAGAGCATCTCCCCACAGGGGCTACAGCAGCAGACAGTTAATTCCCGAGTGTCTCCTCCGTGAGATCCAGCTTCCAAGGGCCAATGGCAGCACACGTGCTGCTGCAGCACGCGGAGCTGACCGAGCATCTTATCGCCTTCCCCTCAGCTTATTACACCTCGGCAGCTTTGTATCGGGGAGAAAGGAACCCCGGGAAACCATCGCACTGGGAGCTCTCGAGCAGGGCCAGCAGGGCTTTGAAAGCAAAGAGCCGAGATAAACACAGGCACAGTTTTGTCAGGGTCTCTTTATCTCCCTGAGGGGTCTGTGCAGGCAGGGCAGGAGCCCTCAGACATCTCACCAGGGCGCTGCTCATTCCGTTTTCCACAGGGAGAATTCGGTGCTTGTGAAAGATCCGTGATTCCCAGCAGAAAGGGCAGGTACCCATCAATACCTTGAGCAGACACAGCCCGGGGAGCCCCCAGCGCTCCCCCAGCACCCCAGGACTGGAGCCAGCACCTCCAGCTTGCCCAGAGTGCCAAGAGTCCGAGTGCAGAACAGAAGCATTTGGGGGGTGAAGTTCCATCCCCAGTTTTGGGGAGGCTCAGGTGCCAGAGGAGAGATTCCTCCTTCCCTGGAGACCCCAGGGGGAAAAAAAGAATCTCTGGGGGGATCCCGGTGGCAGCAAAGCTGGAGCACAGCACTGTGGCTCGGGACACCGAGCAGAGGCGTCAGAAGCAGGAGCAGGTGCCCGTCCCTGTGCAGCAGAGCTGTGCTCGCTCGGCTGGAAGAGACGGGGCTCCCTCCCCTCTCCAAACCAGCTCCAGTGCCAGCTCCTTCCAGTATGCAAAGCAGAGCTGTCAGCTCCCGGGGACAGTGAAATTACAGTTTAGGGAAGCCCTGTACCTGTCAGGAAACAAAGGCCTGACCCTCGGGCTGCCTCCAGAGCTCTGCGGATTGCTCAAGCACCGCTGCTAAAGGCTTTGTTTCCACTTGTGAATGTGGGAAGAGAGAATCATCCTAAGCCACCAGCAAGAGCGAACATCGCCGTGATGGAAACAGCCTGTGAAATTAATGGAAATGGCTTCTCTCCCCCGCAAAGAGCAGAGGAGCTTTTGGCGAAAGGGCTGGAAACTCGAGAGACTCTCCTGCCCGCTTCAGAAAGTGCCACGACCCCCAGCACAGCAGGAGAGGAGAGGCTGGGCTGGCACAGCTCGGCCCCACGTCCTGACCCCCAGCTCCGTGGTCCCCCCGGTCACGGCTCACATCCCAAGGGAGAGGAAGGTGAGAAATGCAGTATCACGGCCAAGAGCCCTCCCTGGCCCAGGGCAGCCCTGAGAACACACCTGGGGCTGCTGCAGCAGCCCTGGGGGGCCGGGAAGGCGAGATGGGGAGGCAAAGGATCCAATTTAACCCAGGCACGCAGCAAAAGTTCAGCCACTTACAGTCCTCAGTGGAGGTGAGCTGCAGCCACCAGCTCGACTTGAGCCCAGGGTGCCTGAATTCCCTCTTCTTTTAGCTCAGACTCAGAACAGACTTCTCTTTTCTTCCTCTAGTGTGGATCAATCCATTGAAATGAGCTCAAAGACAGGAAGTGTTGTTGGCATATGCTTAGAGATGCAGTTTAAGGCACTGAGTGGCATGCTGGAGCCCCAGGCTAACTCCCTGCAGAGAAAACACCAGTGTGTTGTAAAGCAGCTTATTCCTTTCATTGTGGCCCCCTCGAGCTGAGAGCAGCGATGAGGTGAGGGTGGGTGGGCAGTGCTGCCGGTGGCACCCTCCAAGGGGGTCCTGCATCAGTCAGCCTGCAGGTGGGCTTCCCTGCCTCGACAGTGGAGCATGCACAGGGAGAGCTCCTAATTAAAATACCCCCAAAAACTGCTTGGGAAAGAAATAATAATAAAAAAAATAAAGAAAAAAAATCTCAATTGCAAAGTTCTTGACTGAACCGTTTCATTCCCTTTTTGCACCACAATAGGAGGAATGCAAACAATAGCTGAAAGGAAACAGCCTGGTTGTCGTGAATCAAAGTGCCAAGCTCGTTTTTCATCAAACCTAGATAAACCCTATTAAAAATATATCTATACATATCTATCCATTTCCTTATTTCATTATCTGCCCCCCACCCCCAGGACAAGCAGCCCCTCAGGACAGCTCACTGCAGCTCATTCCCAGCCCTCAACTGCAGCCCCAGAGCCACTCCAGCTTCTCCTCTCCCACCTTCCTCCCTGGATTGAGAGATTTGGGAAAGGAAAGGCATTCCAGGGAGCTGCCATTCCCTCGGTGCCACCATTCCCTCACCAGGCCCAGGCTGGGCATCTCCAGCCACCAGCAAAGCTCTCCCTGCACCCAACAGCAGCCAAGAGGAGGAGAAGGAAGAGAATCCTGCTGGTGTCACTGCTGGGAGACTGGGAGGGCCTCCCTTCCCACCATGGCACCTGCCCGGGCTGGGTGCCAGCACTGGTGCCAGCACTGGTGCCAGCACAGGGTGACAGCACTGGTGCCAGCACTGGTGACAGCACTGGTGCCAGCACAGGTGACAGCACAGGGTGACAGCACTGGTGACAGCACTGGTGCCAGCACAGGTGCCAGCACTGGTGACAGCACTGGTGCCAGCACAGGTGACAGCACAGGGTGCCAGCACTGGTGCCAGCACTGGTGCCACCCGTTTTGGGGCGCTCCCACACCGTTCCCATGGCGATGCCCGCTCGGTGCAGCGTGTGAAACACTCCATTCGCTCATTGATTGAGCCGCCGTCAAATTCAATCACAAGTGAAAATGGATTTTTTAATGCGACTATTAGCTGCTTTTGAAAGGCAAATTGAGTTCGGTTATACCGAGTCAGCCATCAAGAAACAATTTACTGCCAGCAGCCAGTCCAGCGAGGAGCCCGGCCTGGGAGAGCCCGGGCACGAAGGGAGGGGAAATGCGGCTCTTCCTCCTCAAAGATGCTGGAACAGGAGGGTGAGGTGCGAGGCTGGGCTCCTGGGGGGTGGCACAGACCCTGCTCTGTGTCTCCATGGCCCAAATGGCTGCAGGGAGTTCAAGGAATGAGGAGGTTCCTCACAGAAACCCAAAGCTGGGCTCCGCGACGAGCAAGGTGGAGACTGTCCCCAAACATGGGCTGCACAAGGGAAGCCAAGACGAGAAGGACGCGCAGCCCAAGTGATCACAACAGGCTCCTGCTCACACCAAGAGCAAAGCCAAGCCCTGCCAGCTCACCCCCTCCGTGCCCACAAAGCTCATTTGCTTCCCACCACTGGAAAATAAGATTTTTCCCTCACTGATTAGGGAAGCAGATTCTCATTACTGTGTTAAGTGAGGATCAATGTTGCAGCCAAGTCTGAAATCAGCTCTGTCTGGCAAGGTGCTGAGCACACCAGTTTCCCCAGTTTGGGGTTTAGCACCATCTCTGGGAGGCATAGACAGTGTTGCTCCAGGATGGAGAAGGAGGAAAGAGGTGGGACAGGACAGAGCAGCTTTTTATTAAACTTGAAGCTCAGACAGAGCTCTGCTACATGTGGCTGTACTTGCCTATATAGACACAACAATAATTAAAAAACTCTATATGTAAAAAAAGCCACTTAAAAATAAATGTATTTTTTCCCTACAAAGCTCAAGGACTATAATATACTCCATTAATTATAAACTCATTGTTTTTAAAAGCCCTGAGAACCTAAACAAACAGCCTTCAAATAAATAAATACAAATGCAGCGCCACTTTGGGATGCCAGCCCTTCTGATTCTCCTCTCTAGCCCATGAGCAAACTTACCGGCATTATTAAACACTTGCAAAAGCAGTCCAGGAATTTCTATAGCAGCATTATCCAAAGATCTGCTTTCAAAGAGCCTCTGCTTCCTGCAAAGCTCCAGCCTCAGCTAATGAGAGCTTAACCACATGTTTGTGGCGGATGAAATAGTATCATTTTGCAATTATTATCATTCAAACATTATTTATTTAACCTGCAGCCACATTATATTGACTGCAGAATTGCTGTCATTTTTAGTTTTGATGACTCTCTTATTGAGCTGAGCGTGAGGAATTGTACTCGGGATTCCCAGCGTAGGAGTTGCTCTCTGCCTGCTCTCCCCAGCCAAACCAAGTCCCTGCTCCAGAGCTGGTAGTGTTTGCTGCTGCCATCCCCACACCATGGGCATTTACAGACCTTTTCCCATCTTTTCCTCTGCTCCACCTTCCTCTACTGGTCATATTTGGGGAATTAATGCATTCTGAGCACCAACGCAAAGCACCGTGCGCCAAAGGGCTCCAGATGCCAAAGGACAGAAAGTGGATTTGGTGCCACCTTTGCAACCCCCCCCAGCAGCTCTGCAAGCTCCTGTCTGAGAGCTGTAGAGGGGTGGCAGCAGCTGAGGGGCTCTGTGCACCCCAGAAAGTCCAAATGTGATGTTAAGTGGCTGATTTGTGCTAAAACTCCTTTCCCAAGGAAGCAGCAGGGTGGGTCTCAGCGGCCATCCCTGGTTTTGCAGCAAAATAAACACTAAAGGGTGCATGACTCAAGATCTGAATGCCAGCAGGGTTAAAAAAAAGTCTGCCCTCCCTCTCTCTCCTGGCTCCTGTTCCTCCCTCACACATCCCTCTCCTGAAGCCCTGCAAGATGCATTCACACAACAGGAAATCCAACATTCCCCTTCGCCTTTTTCTTTTTTCCTCTCTTTTAATTTTCCCCAAATGTAAATGAGGAAGTCATCTCTCCTCCAGTGATGAAACATCTGCCTGGAGAAGCTTGCAGTGCAATGTAACATATTTTGATCACTGCTACATCTAATTACAGAGAAGAGAAAAATCACAAAGCAGGGTTTGGGACTTTTTTCCCCCCAAAAAACACAAAGCATCTGAAAAATAATAGAAAAGCAGCAGCAGTGACAGTCAGAGCAGAGGCAGCTTCCCCATCAGCCTTGAAAAACAGCGCTGGAATACAGAGCTCACTTGGAATGAGAGGCATTTCAGAGTGAGGTAGGGAAAGATTAATTGCTCATGCCAAGGACACATTGGAACTGAATCAGTGTCTCAGTATCCTCAAAACCAGAGAGCTCTGAAGCCAAGCCACAGCAATGGCCTCGACATGCATCCTTTGGGGCTCCCAAACGGGTGTTTGGGGTCAAGTTCTTGCAGCTCATTCCCTCCTTCAATGCACAAGGCAAGGAGGGATATGGGGGGAGAGGCATCTGTGGGGAAGATGCTGAGCCTTGAAGAGTGACTCACATTTACAAGTCTCAAGAGCCACCAAACACTCGATCTCCAGGAGCCGAGGTGCAAAGGCAGTGAAAGCTGGCTTTTCAAACTGGGAATGCACTGGCTTACCCCAGAGAGGAGCAGTGACAGTGCTCCAGGAGGAAGCCTGTTGTGGGGAAGATCTGGAGACATTCAGACACAGCTCAAACCTGGCGACGGCAGGGACAGAGCCCTGGCATTGGCCTCTGTTCCTGAAGAAAGCACACTGACAATGGGGGAGGCCTCAAAGGCACTGCAGGCACCACCACCCACACCCCTCACCATTCAGGAGGGGCTGATTGCCTCCCTTGTTTATCTCTGGAAAATCCACTGCGAAGCACTCGGGGGGTGCAGCCAACAGCCGCTCGAGGATGTTGTTCGCTGCAGGAAGGAGAGATTTCAGAAGTTCAAAATAAAGCCCTAATCATAATTGTTGCTATTTCCCTGTCTTGCTCTTCAAGCTCAAAGGGAGTCCATGGCTAAGCAGAAACAAACACCGCCTCTAACAGACCTTGTGTGGCAGGAACCAAGCACAGCACCTGGGGAGCTGCTCAAGGGCTGCGCTGGAGATCTGATGCCAGGCTGTTTCTAGCAGTTCACAGAATGGCAGTGCAAAATAAACAGGAGGCTACCTGCCTTCCACCCTGCTCCCTCTGAATTTCAAAGGAAAACTTGATTTCTTTCTCAATGTTTCAAGTTTCCAGAAGAGAAAAACAAAATGCTCTCTGTGATAAATGGAGTTTGGCAGCTGCTAGGGACAGGTATGGCACTTAAAACCATGGGAAGCTTGCCCGAAACCATCAGATGCTGCAAGGAAACAAAAGGCTGATGGGAAGGATGCCCACAGACAGGCAGGGGGGTCCCAAGTCCCCACTTTTCCTCACAGATATTGGTCACCAGCACTCCACTGGCAGACTGGCCCCCATCCATTCCACCAGCCAGTTCTTTTCCAAAACAACTGCTCAAAGGATCATATTGGCCACTTCTCATCCTGCTCGAGCGTGGAGACACACAAGTGAGCAGCAGGTGCCTGTCTCAAGCCAACAACATAAAAAGGTTTAATCCAAGTCCATCTACACTCAAAGAACAGGCTGAAATAGCTGGAGCCCACAGAGCTTGTCAACACCATGAGGAAAACAAATGGATGTGCTTCAACATCATGCCTGCCATAGATATTCCAAGCTGCTCCTCAAAGGTCACGTTCAGGAGCCTCATTATAGGTTTTCACCAAGTCGTGTCTGTCAGGGAGAGAGAAAAAACACAACCCTGGGGTTCTCCAAGATGAAATTAGCCCTCCAAATTCTCCCCTTGGGGCACACGCTCACGTGCATGGAGGGAGCACGTAGTCACCTTCACAGAGCACCACGAACTCCCGCTCCCCGGGCAGCCCAGATCTGGTGTTGACAAGGTCAAATTCAAGAAGAAAACTCACCTTGGGCTAACGGGATGCAGAGAGTTGGAAGATTAGTCACTGTACAGATGTCTGTGTTTGCTGGAAAAAAGACCAGCTGACAAAGGGTGGAGGACATGAGAGACACAAGACGGTGTGGGACTCAACCCTGGAATTCAGTCCCTGGCTCTGCCCCCAATCCACACAGCATCTGTTTCCCTTTCTGCATGCCCTGATTCACCTTCTGGTCCCTGGCTCCTCTCAGGTCACCAGAAGCTCTCTGGGACTTGCCAAGGGCAAGATTCCCAAGCACACCAAAATCCCAAGTCCCCTGTAAGCAGAGTCAAAGGAAGAACGAGTCCCAACCTCTCACAGGACAGCCCTAAGAGAGAGAGGGGCTCCTTCTCAGCTATTTCTGCCATCTCACAGGACGCAGCAGAGTGTTCCCAAGTAGATCTGTCTATTTGGAACATCAATGTTTGCCTAAGCAAATAGCTCGGAAAGCTCCACAAATAGCAGGAGGGTTGGCTAATTGGGAAGGAGTCAGAGAACCACGGAGAACAACACACACAGGCAGCGCTGAAGGCAGTGAACAGCATCGCTGGAGGGGCCATGGCTGAAGGGGTCTGGCCATCCCAAGGGCACGTTTGCCCTCCGTACATTGTTTTCTTGGCCCCAGTACCGCTGCCAACACCACTTTCTGCATATGCAAATAGGCCCATACTCCTGCAATTACACGGCAATCAGAGGCAAATTACATTCTTGCTGTTTACTTTCAGTGTCCTTAATTAATCCGGTTATTAGACGATTAATGAAGCTTGTTTGGTGAAAAACTCATAGCATTTACAGCGAGAGCTCACGCACGTCCAGCGGAGTGGGGTGACACTGCGACCTCCCCACGGCTCGGGGGGGCTTCAGGGCTTGGCTTTGCCAGCCAGACTTTGCTCCACCACTGCCCCACAGGTCCTTCAGCTCCAGCCAACCACCACATCTCTGCCCACGGTACTGGGACCCGGCAGGCTGGACACACACTCCCCCCTCCCTTGCTGCTCCTCTCTCCAAAGGCAGCAGGACCCATGCCAGCAGCTCCCAGCAGTCCAGAAGCTGCTGGAGAAGACTCTCAGCTCAGTGCAGCCTCCAGCCCCCATCTCCCCTCTGTCACCACCATCTTCCAGGACACCCCCTGCCCTCCCCAAAGGTCACCCCAGCTCGTGTTTGGTTAAGCTGCTGATAATGAAGTGGCATGTTCATCTAATGATCAAATTGCTGCACCAGGAGCATGAAAAGCTGAGGAGAACTAATTAAGAAGCTTATTTGCATACTCCAGCGTTTCCGGTGCACGTATGGGGTTCCCATAGCAACCAGTACAAAAGCTGGTGATGGTGTGTGGGGTTTAGTGGGTTTTAAGTGCTGTTCCTTCCTTTTGTCATCCTCTGCAGATCACAAAGGCTCTGCGAGGAAGGTGCAGTGACACCAGGCTGGGGAGGGGGATTTCTGCACAGCAAAGGGCGGGGGGACACAAATGTGCCACGGGTGTAGTGGGGGGCTGAGCCCACTCCCAGTGCCACCCAACTCAGACACCTGGGGAGCAGGGATCCTGGGGTGGATGCCCAGGCTGGGGGCACACTGGAACAGAAATCCCTGACCTGATGCTGCTCTATCAAAGACACATTCATGAATCACTTTGGCCTCAGCTCCATGAGGAGTAACAGCTCCAGAGAGAAGTTTTGGTGGGGTCTGCACCAAATTCCACAGCATCCCAGTGCCTTTAGGAGGGGCTTGGCAGAACCTGGGACATGCTGAGCACTGTGGGACTGAGCCCCCCACCACCGTTTGGGGAGAAGGAACACCCTGGGGAGGGTGCCAGCCCCAGTCACAGCAGCTTCCCTGCAGTGGAGTGCAGTCCAGCACCAGCTCCTTTCATCATGTCACTTTTCCTAAGCACCAAGATTTCTTCTCTGCTTTGTATTTCTGGTAAGAAACCTTTGCATTTAGATAAGGAATAAAGCCTGGGATCAGATCTGAACTCTGCGGCAGAGATCAACATTTTAATGAATTAAATATATTCTAAACTAAATGTAACCTCTTAGCGTTCACATTTTTGAGTGAGACTAACTTAAAGAAAAAGCCAACAATCCAACTCATTTCGGCTCTCTCTGGCTGTGAACTGGCCACAGGCCAATCAATTATCTTGAATTTATTCGTTATTCACCTTCCCTCCGACAGCCAATTCCCAGGCTGTGGATTGCAGGGGAGCAGTTCCTCCTGCCATGGCCACGCCGCCATTCCAGACCAGTTTGCAGGCAGTGGTTTCACTGGGCTGCCTGGAAGCAGCACTTGGCCCAGGGCCCAGGAGCAAGGCAGGACACTCTGGCTGGCACATTCAGCGTCAGACAGTGCCAGGGGGCTTGGAGGGACACGGGCTGTTTGACATCCAGCAGCAGCGTTTACAGATGCAAATAGAGCCGGAGCTGCAAGGAGCATCCCCCAAGGGCTGCGCTGCCCTGCCAGGCCTGGCAAGAGACGTTTAATTCCTCCCTGTTAATTTGCTGCTGTGCAGGGAGGGCAGAGCAGCTCAGCCCAGCTCCAGCAAAGCGTGGTTGGTTGCAGAGACCAGATGCTGCAGCTGAAGATGAAGCCCCACATGCCCACGGATGTTTGTGGGGTGGGCAGGGAGGTGTTGGGAGTGGGAGGCACAGGGGTGAGACCTCTGGTTAGACCAGAGCCAGGGGGCTGGGGGGCAGGTGGAGCGGGGCTGCTCCCAGGCACTGGGTGGAGGACAATGCCAAGGACAAACGGGGCAGCAGAGGGTGGAAGAGCTGCCCCCACCACGGTTACACTGCACAGGGCTCAGGAGACCCAAAGCTCTCACCCCTCCACTTCACCTCACTCTTCCCCCCCACTAACACAGGAGCCTCTCCCTGTCCCCAGCCTCCCCAGCATCCTGGAATGATCTCCAAAGCCTTCAAACTGGAAGAAGTCCCCTTGCCCATCCAAAGCCTTCCCCTCCCCTAACATTGTTTTCATTTTCCCCTCCCCCTCCCTTTTTTATTCTCAATAAAAACATAATTACAGGCTTTTAAAAAAAGCAAATTATAATGACATACTTTAATTATCTCCAAGCAATGGAGGACTAAATTACACAGTCAGGGAATCGGAGGTTACCTAAAAATAAAAGCAAGAAGCTTCATTAAATGCTAATTGCAGCTTTCACCACTGAAGTGAGATTTCAACATGGGCCACCATTGACTCACTGGGCCCTACAAGAGAGCACTGGTGTTGGGGAGAGACCCTTGGGTGCACTCCAGCAGCAGGCTCCTTCCCCAGCCACCATGGTAGCTGCTTCCCCCTCCCTGCAGAGCACCCTCTGTCCCCCTGACACCCCCAGAGGCAGCACCCACCTTCCCAGCAGCACTGATGTGCTCTTGCTTTGGAGATCAGAAATGAGCTCCAGTTGTTCCTGGTGGAGCTGGTCCCCCACCACTTATGGAACTCCAGCACCTGCCCCAGCTTTTCTGCCCTGGACACAAGTCACACCTTGCTCTGAGCAGCACTTGGCTCTCCTGAGGCCAGAAGGGGACCCTGGGGCTCTCCCCGTGGGAGAGCAGCTGAATGGAGCCCTGTCCTGGAGCAAGGAGCAAGCCATGGGCTGCTGCAGCCCTGCTCTTTCCATCCTCTTCCTCCAGATCCGCTCCCCGAGGGGCTTTGCTGTGCCTGCAGCAGCTTCTCCAGGCCAGAGGGGCAATTTTTCCCAAGACATGGGAAGCAAGGCAAGAGGTGGCAGGCAGACTGGAAAATTCGCAGAGAAATTATCTTGTTTTTCCATTTCCTATCGAGTTGGCCTAATTATGCCACTGAAGTCTGTAATTTTGCCTCTCACAGAAGAGAGTTAATGACTGGTTCCAGGCTGCTGCTGCTCCGTGTGGGGCCAGCAGGATGAGCCCGCACACAGCTCCCACTGCAGCCCCCAGCTGATGCCATGGGACCCCAAAAGTTCCTGCTTGTCCCTGGAGAAGGGAGGTCAGAAGAGCTGGGCACTGGGAACAGCAGGCAAGGAAAACAGAAAGTTCCAGGGAAGGAGAGATATGAGCAGGAGACAGAAGGAGCTGGCACCAACCCAGCTTTTTCTCCCCATTTCTCAAATTCCCAGAAATAGTGGGAAATGTGCAGGTCAACCACTCAGGGAACTCAGGTAATTATTGCTGTTTAAATTCAATAGCCCTTCACAGAAATATGGGGAAAATCAGACAAGTGCTTTTAAGCTGTAAGGGAGGTGAGGAGGAGAAAGAACAGCACAGATTTCAGGAACCTGTTTAAAAAAACCAGGCACTGAGTTAAAAAAAAATATATATACACATAGGACTAAAAACTAGGAATCCAACATCTAGGAATCAGAATCTACTCACAGGCAGAACTGCCCTAAAAAATACCAAGCAAAGCAGAAACTGGGTCCTGGATCCACCTCTGCAGCATCCACACCAGGGCCTGGCTAGATCCCCATCCATCTCAGGGGCTTATAGACTGCTACCTTTTAATTAGCTTTCATAATCAAATAAGTGTTTAGAATTAAACAGCACTGTATCATGAAGTGCCATGCTGGGGGGGGTCGCTGCTCCACTGGAGTGCACCCAGTGCTGGGAGAGGACAGGGATGGTGACATCCAGGGCAGGTCTGGGCTGATAAAACTGGGAGCATCTCTGGGGGGCTCAGAGAATCCCTCCTCCCAGGCACAGCCAGGGCCTGGGGGATGCTGTCATTAAGGGAGAATCAGCTTTTCCAGTCTTTACCAGGCAGAATTCAGGGTGAAAGCTGCTTGTAAGGCAGCAGAGCAGTGTCTCTGAGCTACAAACAGCACCACAGAGAGCAGCTCGGGTTTTCTGGGAGCCCTCTGAACCAGGCAGCGCCTCACATCTGATCCGACAGTGATGGATGCGCTGGGAATGGAGCAGTTTTTTCTCCTGAGAAGCTCTTTTGACAAGTAGGATCTTATCAAAGTTTCAAGCTTTTCATTACGCTTCTTTTTTCTTTTTTTAACTCCTGCCTTCAAGCCACGCTCCAGCCCCTGTGCACAGGCAGGGAACGAGGGCATTTCCCTCTGGCACTGATCACTGGCTGAAGCTCCTGGGGGGCTCAGGGCACCCAGGTCCCCCCTCCCTGGGCACAGAAAGCCCACCAGGGTGAGAGTAGAGCTGTGATTGATACACAAAAGGGTGGAGGCAAGTGCAGAATAGAGGGGTAACATCAAACAGCCTCAGAAAGGGGAAGATACAGGCAGGGAGGACACATGCAAAGGGATGGGGGCAAGAGGAAACAAGGAGGAATGAGCCCAGATCTGCCCCAGCCCTGAGCACTGGTGGAGCACAGGACGCAGGGGGTGCCCCAATGCCCCGTGCCAGGGCCATGCCAGGCTCCCTCTCCCTGTCCCACCCCCTCCCACAAGGACCCCAGTGCAGCAGGAATGCCTGGGCAGGAAGGACACCGAGCCCTGAACACTTGGCCACCCAAAACCATCCCTGCCAGCCCAAACCAGGTCACCTCCTGAGACCAAATCACCAAGAGACACCAAACACCGAGTGCAAAACCAGGGTCTTTTATTAGAAATCTCCTCGTATAAAAATGATCATGCTCTACACAGTCATCGAATAATTCATAAACATCCAGGCACTGAACTTCGGTTTTTTTTGTGTGTTTTTGTTTTTTGACTGGTCAGTACATAAAGCAGACGTATTTCAATCCATATGGTCATCACATACATTAAGGAACCACCTATAGAAATCAGCACTTTGAACACAGTCTAGGTTTTATTTCATTTTATTTTGTTGTCTGTTTTTCGATGTAAATTTTACGCATTTTTATTTATTTTTCCTTTTTGCAACATATAGGATTTGGTAGGATATGGGGGAGAGAGTGAAGAGGGATGGAGGAAGACAGGAACAAAAGAAAACGGAAGATTAAAAAAAAAAAGAAGATAAAACAGAAGGTTCTGCACAACCACAAACAATCTCACAAATTCCAGAAAAGGGAAAATGTTGGGTCTCTTCTTTTTGTTTTTCCTTTGCCAAAATACAGAAAAAAAATCCCAAAGACTTGCTGAAGTCCATCTCCTCTTCCCTGCCCTCTGTCCCCTCGCCCTGCTGTTCTTTCCCTCTGTGGGAGCCATGCATTGACACCGTGGGTGGTGGAGTGGTTTTGCTGTTCCTGGATGTATTTTTTGCTGCTGTTGATGGCCGTTTTCCTGGGAGCTCTGCCCAGTGGCTCCCCAGGAGCGTGTGCCCTGGCTGCCACCTCCCTCTGCGGGGTCCCGTGAGCAGCAGCTCAGCTCAGCTCCCTCCAGGCCGTGGCACCCACAGTCCCTCTGCAGGCCTGGAGCTAAATGGCGTGGTTGCTGTAGCTGACATAGGTCTGTTTGGTGGCCAGTGCTGGAAGGAGAGAGACAGAGCTCACATGGACCATTAACGGAGTCCACCCTGCCCTTCTTGCTCCTGTCCCACCGCCCGACCCGCCCGTAGTGCCAGGAGGTGTTGGCAGGGCTGTGACACAGGGTTTGCTCCTGCATGCAGCCAGCACTGGCACTGGGATCCTGCCCTGGGAGGGCAGTGAGCCGTGGCAGAGGGGCTGAGCCCCACAGCAGCCTGGGGGGGTTCTCTAGTGACAGTTCACTCCAAAGAGAGCCCTGGGATGTGAGCCATGGCAAGGTGTTCTCAGGACCCCCATTCACTTCCCTCAGCAACTTCCTACAGACAGACTCCACAATCCAAAAGCTGAGTTTATGCCAGCCCATGATTTGGGGGCCAAGCTGGGTGCCCCATATCCCTGCTCACTACCCCAAGACAGCTGGGAGCAGAGCAGCAGGGCACTGTCAGCACCAGCACCAGGCCACAGACCCAACCAGCCTGGTTACACCCCCATCCAGGGACCCTGTGCCTGTTCTCTGCTGCCAGAGGGGCAGGGCACGGGCACAAACCTGCTGCCACCTCCAGCTTCCCCAGACCTCGACATGGGGTCAGACACACAAGCAGAGGAGGCAGCGATGGCTACAGAGCCACCACGTGTCCCACAGTGACACCAGGGAGCAAAAGCCAGAGGGCAATGAATCCTCCTGCTCCCCAAGGGCTGCACCTCTGCACCCAAGGTGCCCAGGTACCCACGGGGCTCAGCAGGCACACAGACCCCCCCCAGCCAAGGACAGGGACAGTGCTGGCACGGATGACAAAGCCTGGGACAGCCCGAGGAGCACACACGAGTCCCCTGTGGAGCCCCTCCCACGGCACTGCACGCAGGGGACACCCAGGAGCTCGAGGTGCCTCACTGACAATCGAACCTTGCTGCAGGTTTCCAACTGGTGTTCCCAGATAACAATTAGATAGAGCAGAAGAAATTAGAGCTGACAGAGCTATTTGTTAGCTGCGATGTTTTCGTAGCCGATCTGCCCATATCAAAGCCCTGTGAATTATTTATCCTGTTGTTTACTTAAGGATCCGTAACCCGTCAGTGACAGAGTGAAAAATGTCCCCTTGGTGCTGGGCTGACATCCCCCCCGTGCCTCCTGCTCCCAGCACTGCTGCTGTGCCTGCTCCTTGCCTCAGCACACCCAGGAGCTCCCACATCCCTGTGCAAGACACACCAGGGCTGCAGCAGAGACTCAGCTCCCCCTGCTCCCAGCACCTGCTCTCCCCAGAGCATCCTGCTGCAGATCCCCAGGGGACACCTTACCTTGTGTTTCCAGGTTTTCACAGAGCTCTGATTTGGCCTCTCCGTTGGGGCGGAAACCTCCCTTCTGAGAGAACTTGTTGGACATGGTGGCCGCTGTCACCACGGCCTTGAGGCTCCGCTTGCGCTTGGGGACGTTCTGCTCCGGGTGGAAGAGGATGATGTACACCTTGGGCATGTAGAGCATGCCCAGGGACACCGAGGCACTCAGACTCACTGAGATGGTGAGCGTCGTGGTCTGGATGTACATCTGCAAGACACAAGGGCACGAGCTGAGACCCTGCCCCCCAACAGCTCTGTGGGATCCCAAAGAGTCAGCTGGGAAAGGAGAAAATGGGAGCATGGGAAAGTTGGGGTTAAATTAAGGGAGTGGCGAGCCAGTGGTGGAAATGTTGGCACTGTTGGATCTTAAACGTTAGGCTTGATGTTCCACCAGCCACAGGGCAGGAGCTCTGATGCTGGTGGTGGGCACAGCAAGGACACCCACTCCCAGGGCACCCCCCCCTTCCCTTCTCCCTTCAACAGGTAATTCCCTTTCCCCAGCTGGCTCCTGGGCCGTTGTCATGTAAGTCACATATCACACACCGACGCTGCCTTTTTGCAGTCAAAACTAATTTCACGCTCACTGTCCAGGACTAACAGTGACAGATGTTTTGCAAAATGAAAGCCCATTAATCTGACTGTAGAATAATCCATTTTTCTATGGAGAGCGTTTGGCAGGCTCCTCACAAGCCAGGGGCATCTGAAGCAGGTGGCAATGGGAGGAAGAGACCCCCTCCCTTTGCCCATCCCACCTTTCGGGGTGGCCAGCAGGGCAAGTCCCTGTTCCATGGGCATCCCTGCTCCACCAGCATCTGGCACAAGGCTCCATCCTCTCCAGCATCCTCTCCTCGACCATGCACATGCTGGGTCTGTGGGGCTGGGCAGGGAGGGGGCTCTGGGTCTCCAGATGCCTTTGCACACACCTGGTTTGCAGGTCACTCACAAGGTTTTAGAAGGAGCCTTAAAGCAATTCCTGAACTTCACCCGTGACTCCATCCCAGCACGGTGTCCAGGGATTCTCCTGCAGGTGTTTCACAGATTTAATGTCATGTGAGAGGCAGGACCTGGAGGAGCCAGGGAAGCCCGGGAGATGCAGTAGCAGCCAGGGCAGGGGGTCCCCAACTCCCCAGGGACACACACTACACCTCGGGGCTCAGTTCCTGCAGCACAAAGGTGATGGAGGGCAGATGCCAAGATCCCTTGGGAGAGGTATGTGGAAGCAGTTCCATGCCAAGAGTGAGAGCTGCTGGGAGACCACCCATTCCCAGCCAGGGCTGCCAGCCCCCCCCAGGACCCACAGCTCCCAGCTAGTACCCTGCAAAGCAAATCAAGACATGGCCCAGAGCATTCTGACTCGGCCCTGAAGGGAAAATGCCATAAAGCTTGTTCTGAGTCAACTGAAAACTTTGGTTTGTCCCCAGAATAAAACCTCCTGCTGTCACATGCGCCAATTTGTTTGTTCCACCTTCTCTCTCTAGGCAGTTTTTGGAAATAAAAATGTCATTTCATCAAGCAAAGTCAAAACATATCTCTGTGCCAGAATACGTGTGCTTTTTTTTTTTCTTTCTTCCTTTTTTTTTCACTCCAACTCTTCAGACTCTACCACGGGTGTTCTGGACTGGCCAGGAATGAGGGCAGCACTGGAACCCCAACTCCAGGCATCCCAAGCCCTGCCTGGGAAACCAGCACAACTCTGCCTGGCACAGCAGGATCCCCATGGGACATGGCTGAGCTCAGCACCCCTCATCTCCCAGCCCCCCTCCTGCCCCCTCCTGCTCCTCAGTGGTGCCTTTCCAAGGAACCTCACTTTCCAATCCAGCAATTTCCAGATTTCATGCCTCTGCAGGGACTTCCCCTGTACCTTGGGAGGTGTTTCAGCAAGGAGGGAGAGCAGCTGAGCTGAGCTCAGACATCTCTGTGTGGGCTCTCATCGTGTGCCCAGCTCCACCTCCCCACACCCCTCCCATCTCTTTAACTCCTGCTACCTTTTGGGGTCTCAAAGGGCCACTGTGAGACCTTCTCCCCGGTGATGCACTCACCAGGAGCAGCCCTGTTTTCCACAGCCCACACCAGCCTCCACAGCTGTGTCTCACTGCAGAAAACCCCTCAACAGCTCAGAGAAGAAAGAGTATTTTTAGCCTGGAGCCTCGACACAGCCGTGGAGCTCTGCTCAGTTAACCTTTTGCCACTGCAAAAAACGACCATTTCTCATCATTTCGGTTCCTACTCTCTTAATTGGTTTCCAGTCCAGACCCTGCTTTGCCCCTCCATTAACAAGCCCTGAGCTTCCTCTGGAGCCCTGGAAGTTGTGTGTTGTTATTGTGGAAGTTGCAGCTTCTGGCCCAGCAGCACCCACTGCCTCCTGGGCAGGATCAAAGAGCAGAGCTATCTCTGACTCAGGATGATGCTGCTGCTGCGTGGAGGGACTGCAGCAACCTGAAATGACCCCACACAAACCCCCACGTCCAGCGCTGTGCTCAGCCCTTGCCCAGGGCTGGATGAGCCCGTCCTGCCCAAGGGAGTAGCCCAGGCTCAAGGCACAACCCTGCTCAACTTTTGTTTGTCCCACAGCAAATCTCTGCACTAATTGGAAGCTCCCCCCCCGCCCTAAATCCATGCCTGGCCCCAGTACAAGGGATTCTGCACCACAGTGGATGCTGGGGAATGGCAAACCTGCTCAGCTCTCCTCCAGCACATTAAACACTGCTGGACAGTCCCTCTCATTCCTCCCCTCTCCCTCTTTTCCCTTGCTGAAAGCACATGTGATAAACAGGGAAGCAGACAATGACTCCACTGTTCCACTGCCGCCTTATCAGCGCAGGAAATTGTCTCTTTCTTTGGATCCTCTGTTATTGCTATTTCTGTAATCCGCTGGGATCGGCGGGGATAAGAGGTTCTTTTCAGAGAAGGCTTGGGGGACTTGTTACAGTGATGTGCCACCTCCATGCAAAGTTGTGGGCACGAGGTAAAGGAAATTAAAATAAAAGTGGAGATTCTTTTCCAGCTCCTCCAGACCACAAGGCCTCGGCTGTAGGCTCAGCTGGTATCAAGGGCAGAGGTGCCAGAGGTCCAGGGGTGTGTGTGGGTCTGCCCTGTGGCATCCTCAGGACTCCAGCTGTGCTCTGAGGGGAGAAGAACAGACAGGCTGATGCTCCTGGCTTTTCTTTTCCCATGTTTGCAGACGCTCAGAGGAGCTCAAGGTGCCCTCGGTCCTGGCAGCCAGGGCGAAGGCGAGGGGATCCCTCCTCACGGTGCCCTGAGGGTGCCCCAAGGGGCATCCCTGGCAGCACCAGCACCACACAGGGTGGTGCCAATGCTTATCCAAAGGACACGCTCCGATCCAGACCCTCTGGGGATTGCTCGGTGGCGGGATGTGAGACAGCGCTCTGCGTCCAAGGGGAGTTGGGAACATCACTTCTTCCGCCTCTAATCAGCTTGTTAGCAGCCTAATAACAGAGCAACCCTGTGCATTACAACCCCCAACGTGAGGCACAGCCTATTGTGGAGCTGCTGCCTGACAGCCAGCGCTCGGCAGCCCTAAATTATCCCATGACAAGCTGCAGTGAAGAGGTGAGCAACCTTGCGCATAATCTACAATCATTATCATTTCCATCTTTATTACCCACAGTATGCCGAGCACATTAAGGAGGCTTTCAGGGAGCTTTTGTTTTGCAATAATTTCTTAAAAAACCTGCTTTCTTGTTAGTATCTCCCCTGCCATCTCATCAAAATGGAAATGCTGCAAAAGGCTCCATTTATTTCCTTTAATTCTCCTTCACACTTCCAGCCAGTGCCGGCTTGGTGAGACTTTTTGGTTGAGCCGAGGTTAGAGCTGGCTGGGCAGGCTCGGCTTCCTCGAGTTCCAGGGCTGGACACTCTGAGCAGAGACAGTTCTCCGGGACATGACAGACTCAGGTGTCCACAGCAAAAGGTCCCTCAGCAAACCACTCACATCCCTTTGCAATAGGTGTTCCCAAAAGCCACGGCACCAGCAGCTCAGCATCGTGGGGACACGCTCAGGGAGTCCAGAGAGGGATTCAGGCCGTGGGTCACCCCGGGGATTTCCAGGGAACAGCAACTCCAAGATTAGTTTGTCAGAGCAGCTCTGGGCTGGCAGGCATGAGCTGTTTGCATTTGACATAAATGTGATGATTCTTGTTTTGGCTGGCAGGCAAAGGGATTTGGGTCTCATTCATGAGATTTTTATTCTTTGTTCTTAATCCCTCGCACTTGAGCACGGAGCCTCATCCGGGCTGGCCTCAGTCCCATGGGAACTCAGCATTGGGAAGAGGTGCTGCCTGGGCAGCACTTGGTTGCTTTCCATGCAGAAGAGGTGCTTATGACACTGGGGGCCTGGATCTGCCCTGCGGACTCCTCCTCCCCCAGCCTACACAGCAGCAACCTGTGCTGCCCACCGCTCCCATCTGGAGAGAGGCAGCGGCCCAGCAGAGCACGGAAAACTCTTCCCACCCCAATTCCCAAGCTGGCCAGGCCAAGGAAAGCACCTTTAGGACAAGACAGCCTCTGTGAGCCCCACTCCTCACAGCCCACGGGACACCAGCCAGGCCTCTCCCCTCCTCCCTTACCTTTTCCGCCGACTGCGATGTCCCAAAAAATATCGGGATGAAGGCTAACCACACAATGCAAGTAGTGTACATGGTGAACCCGATGGGTTTGGCTTCATTAAAGGTCTCTGGGACCCCACGGGTCTTAATAGCATACACAGTGCAGGTGACCATGAGGAGCATGCTGTACCCGAGCAAACAGATGAGAGACAGGTCCGAGATGTCACATTTGAGGATGCCCCGGGCAAAGTGGGGGTTTGTAGTCCGCTGGTCCTCGTAGTCAATGACAGAGTGGGACGGGTCCACGATGAACCAGATGCAGACGCCGACGAGCTGCAGCGAGATGAGGCTGAAGGTGATGACCAGCTGGGAAGCGGGGCTGATGAACCGGGGGGCACTCACCGACTTCTTGCCCTGCTCAAAGATGCGGTAGATGCGGTTGGTCTTGGTGAGCAGCGCGGCGTAGCTGATGCTCATGCCCAGCCCGAGGAAGATGCGTCGCAGGGAGCAGGTGCTCAGGTCGGGCTCAGCGATCATGAGGAAGGTGGTGGCGTAGCAGAGGAAGATGCCTGTCAGCAGGACGTAGCTCAGCTCCCGCCCCGACGCCTTGACGATGGGCGTGTCATTGTAGCGCACGAAGGTGATCACCACGAAGAGGGTGGCGATGATGCCCACGATGGCGATGAAGACAGGGACCACGGCCCAGGGCGAGCTCCACTCCAGTTTGATGATGGGGATGGGGGTGCAGCTGGTGTGGTTCTCGTTGGGCCGCTCGTTGAAGTGGCACCGTTTGCAGTGGAACTCGTCCAGCTGGTACTGGTAGCCGTCGCAGCGCTCGCAGTGCCAGCAGCAGGGAATGCCCTTCACCAGCTTCTTCCTCTCACCAGGCTTGCAGGGCAGGCTGCAGATGGAGCTGGGGAGCTGGCTCCCGCCCCCCGGCCACAGCATGCTCTCCACCTGTGGGGGACATGGCACCAGCTCTGGGCCTCTGCCAGGTACCCCTGGGACATGGGGGATGCCCTGCCTTGCCCTCCCTCTGCTCACAGCAGTGCTGCCTGGATCCACACCCTCACCCCATCAGCATATCCCACGAAGGATCCCAGCCCAACCTGGCGTGGGGATAGGGTGGTGATGATCTCCATTGGCCTTTGGGGAAAACTCAACACCAAAAACCCAAACCAAAGTCCCTCCTTCTCCAAGAAAACCCCATCTGCTCTGTTCTGGCTTCTCTTTCCTGTTGGATGCCCAGAGGCCACAGGGTATGGTCACACGTGCTGGTGGGCCACCGCAGCTGAAGCACAAGTGTGTACTTGGGGGACACCCTCCCCTCTGACCCCCCAAGTTTGACTGCCTGACTTAGCACCCACGGGCTCCCTGGCTCACAGACCCTATGTGGTGAGAAGAAAAACATGCAGGACCTTCCCCTTGGCACAGACTGTTCACAGCCCCACCACAGCCCCAGCCAGGCCCTGGCCTTACCTTGAGGTGGAGGTGGTCGGTCCATTGCCCAATAACTTTGTACTCAGGGGTGGAGTTCCTGATCTGGTACTGGTAGATGTCGTAACGCCCTGGTGCATCTCCATTCTCATTGAATGTCACAGGAGTCCCAGCAATGCCTGTGGGAGAGGGGAAGCTCAGCACCCACAGCACCCCCACACAGGGTATTCTGATGATGGGGTCCCAAAGGGCTCTGGTTTGATGCTTCCCCTTCACTGCTTATTTTAAGAAAGGGGGGAAAGAGCTTTAAAGCTAAATCAAGTGAAGTCTGCAGATAAACACTAATGAAAGGAAGGAAGGAAGTGAAAAAATCAAGCAAGAGGGAAAAATAAATGGAAGAGACACTGCAGAGGAAATCACAGGGTGGAGATAAATAGAAGTACTAAGGGGACAAGACAGAAAATTTTTATTAAGGAGAGAGAGCAGAGGAGAAGATGCGTTTCCAGAGGAGATCTGAGGCAGACAAGGGCAGAGCAGTGGGATTCTGTGGGACCTCTTCCAGCTGGGAGGCAAGGAGGTGGTGGGGTGTATGGGCAAGGGGACAGGCCAGGCAGGATGCCAGGGTGATGGCAGGACAGCAGGATGAGGGCAGGACAGCAGGATGAGGGCAAGACTGCTGCCGAGTTAAACTGCAAAAGCTCCCAGAGATGTGGAAGCTCAAACCTCCTCATCTGCTGATCTGCTGCCCCATCTCTGTCCCCCTTGTTCATAGCGTGGCAGGTGCCAAGAGGTAAAGTGTGGGTGCTGCTGTGTGACCCATAACGGGGGACACCCAGGGACACCCAGCCCTGGGGCTGCTTCTCCCACTGCCCTGGGAGCAACAGACCTGAGAAGTTGACATTGCGGATGTACTTGAGCAGCTCCACGCCGTCCACCGGGTCCATCCTGGGGCACAGCCCCACCTTGCCAGGGCACAGGTTCTTGTGCATGTTGTGCAGTGCGTGTCCCATGGCATAGACGGCGTCGATGACAAACTGGACCTTCCCCTCCTGCTCATACGAGGAGTCCTGCCCGATCCGCTCTCGGTCTGCGGGGAGGGGGGAAGAGGGTTTCATCTCCTTGCGCCCCAGCCAACCCCAGGGATCTGTTTGCTGCACCCAAACCCTTGCAAACAAGCCCCCTCTGGACTGGAGCAGCTGGAAACTCCAACCCCATTCCCAAAACTGCAAATCCAGGTGATGTGCAGCCAAGAAACATCCACTGGGGAAATCCCCAACCGATCTCCCTGTAACGTAGTTCTGAATAGTGGGGGCTGGCACCCTGCTCTGCTTCCAAGAGCCCTTGGGATAGCACATCCCAGTGCCATGGGTCATCCCTGTTCTCCCAGGTCCCTCGGTGGGATGCAGGCTGAGCTGTGACCAATGTCTCACCCTCATCCTCCTGTGATGACTTCCTTCCCCTCCCAGGAGCTCCGACCAACTCGTTCTCTATCAGTGGTGTCAAGGACTGCCCAAGCAGGATCTGCCATTGGCTCTGTGTCCAACATCTCACTCCCAAAGCCTCCTGCCACGCTGCTTCCCTCGTCACCCCCTGCCACTCTCCCACCTCCCTGACCCCACAGCCTCCCCGGCTCACAGGATCCTGCAAGGATCTGGCAATTACCACTGGCATCTGCCTTCATCCCTGTCATAACCGCCCTTAATGGGACCAGGAACATGTTAATCACTTAGCAGAAGACACCAATTAATGTAACACGCCGTTAATTACAGCTAAGAGAGCGTCTCCCAGGGGGCACAGCCGCCATGGAGAGCCCTGGTCTCTGCCCCCCCATCCCCACCTCCACACGGCTGCCAGGCCACGGTGAACAGGAAAGGAGGGTTTGTCAGGGAGCCAAGAGCACGGCCTCCCTCCTCCAGAGGGGCAGTACATCCTAAAAAGCCATGCAAGGGTGTCCCAAATCAACTCTGGCACATCCAGGCTGGGACATGCCCTGATGGAAGGTGGGATTCACGGGGCGCTCAGGGGACCAGGTGCTCAGCCTGTGCAGCTGGGGACAGAGAGGCACGAGCAAGCACAGGGTGCTGATCCCCTCCATCCCTGCTGTGGGAGGGTGGGATGAAGCTCGTGCTGGGTGTGGAGCAAACCTCTGCTGAGGTGGGAGGGCCCTGTGAGCCACTCCGGAGGTCCCTGTGCCAGGACGAGGTGACACGTGCCACTGACATGACACTAAAGCAAATTGATAATGGACTGACCGACAGGAAAAGATGATATCAGGGAGGTGAATTCATAGCCCATCCTTCAAAGTTATTAAAACGCTTTTGGAACGTGGAGATTACTCATGCAAACCCTGCCAGGTGATCCCTCCTTCCACATTATTGACAGCAGCCATTAATCTTCTCCCTCAACTTTGGGCCCTTCCCCACATTCATCTCCAAAGGTGCAGACTAGCCACTCAGTCTTGCCAAGATAATTACCCGTTAAAGAGCTAATAGACTGTCCAGGGGAACTGAGCCCGTGGGGATGTCCCAGCTCCACGGTCACTCCCAGCTCTGTCCTGCCCTGGGGACACACGGGACCTAGGGCTCATGCCTTCCCAGCAGCCACCTCAATCCCACACAAATCCAACCCACTGCAATAGCACAGGCTGTGGATGCTGGATTTTCATCCCAGACATCCCTATGCCTTGCAGTGAGCATCAGCCTGGTGCAGTGGGAGAAGGTGGATCCGGTGCCAAGGCTGAGCATTGCAAATAAGGAGACATGCCTGGGGCTGTCTGTCTGTCCATCTGCACCTTGCCCCAGGCCCCAGCTGCTTTTTCCAGATGGGAATTAGGCTTGTGCACAGAGGTGCAATGTAGAGCAGACAGCCGAGTCTTGTTCCCAACATGGAGACAATAAATCTCTGCCAAACTTGAATGGATCAGGGCCACGGAAGGGATGTGACCTGCTGATTATAATAACAGGGTCGTGCATCGTTCTACAGGGTTGGTAATTAATTTTCAAGTGTGTGATGAGGCTCCGTGGCCCCCTCAGAGGAGGGATGCAGATATCTTCTCCAGTGGTGGATGAGAAGGGATTAGCATCAATTCCCATCACACCACCGGCGCCAGTTTTTGGCAGGAGTTAATCAAAATCACTCACAGTGCTGTTCCAGGGAGCTGGGGATGAGAATCTCCAAATCTCAGCCCCTCTGGCCATGGTTTTGGGCTGGGTAAGCCCATCCGGGAGCAGGGCTGTTCCTCTCAAAAGGGATGCTCGTGGCAAACAAATGATGGGTGACAGGGCTGGTCTCAACAAGCAGTTGCTGTCAGGAATTCTCTCACCTCAGCCCTCAGCCCTCACATTCCTGCCAGCCCTCCCATAGAGGAATGGGAGTCACGAGCTCTCCTGTTCAGTGTGGGATCCTTCAGTTTGGTTTTTGGGGTGCAACAAACAAGCAAATCTGGCATTTCTCTGGGCAAGTTGGGCTCTACCCAAACCTGAAGAAAATAGCCCCAGACAAGCCATTTGCATCAGCCCTGCAAGGCAGGAGTTCACAGATCTGCACAGGCAGGTGATTTGCTTCACCATGTGTTAGTTCCCTGCTCTATCTGCCAAGCACTCAGGGGATGGTTTATTTGCTGACAAATTCGGATAATTTAAAGACAGTTCCTAGGACATTTGCCACACCGTGGTTTCAGCTGCCTCTACTGACACCTTGGCCCTGAAATATCGCCCATTTAAAAGCTACTTTACTGCAAAGATGAGGAGATCAGAATTCTTAGAAACTGCTCGTGCATCTCCTGGTGCTGAGGGTTTCATGATGCACTCAGGAAGGATAAGGAGCTTTTGCCTACCCAAGGCCATGGCCATGGGCCAGTTTCCTTGCATGCCCTTGCTGCTTACCCAGCTCACACCTATGCATTAGCCATGAGACTGCCCAGATCTCCAGCTGAACATTTGAGGAACACCTGCAAGGACAAGGATGTGGGAACACCATCCCACTCATCCTCAGTGGTGAAAGCAGGGGGCAAAAGAACCCCTTAATGATCAAATTTCCCAGGCACAGCCAGGTCCATCTGATGGCACAACACAGCTTCTGCAGACATCCCTCCCAAGGGGATGGAGGGACGAGCAAACGTCCCCAAGTCCTGCCGCGTTCGCAGCCCGAGAGACGCCACGTCGTTATCTGTCTTCAGCCGGTGCCAGGCAGGCAGTAAATCTCTCCCATCTCTCAGTAAACATGTCACCTCCTCGAGCCTCCAACCATCACCTGACAGCAGCACTGTCAGCAAGACAGATCCCCGCTGCCTTGTTTACTGCATTTGTCCCTAAAGCCTCTTTTGGCTGGAAATGGCTAAAAATGCACAGTGGGGGTTGAGGAGGGAGCCGGGGACCTGGAACCAGGCTCTGCCTGCATCCCCATCTGGCTTTGATGCTCAGTCAGGTACAACCACACTCACAAGCAGGGCTACGACCCCTCTCACGAGCCCCCCCTTGCCCACGGCAGCCCCACAGCTCTTACTGGTGCACTTCTTGATGCTGCTGCCCTTCCTCAGGGCATGCCGGCTCAGCTTGCAGTGGAAATTGTCCTCCCAGAACTCAGCAAACCAGATGTTCCGGCGGTTGTTGTCCAAGGTCCTGCTGGAGAAGTAGCGGTCGAAACCTGCCCGGAGAAAAGTGGATGGAGGGGATAAATCCCTGGAATGACAGAGAGAGCCATAACGTGTCCCCCAGCTCCCCAGGAAGAGGGGAAGTTGTGTCTCGTGGGCAATGTGGACACAGCAGAGTGTGGTGGGATTGTGTCAGAGGTGCCACTTGGGCGGAGCTATAGGTGGAAAACCCACTCAGGGAAGACCCACTGGAAAACACAGAAACTTTCTGGGACATGGAGGGCAACAAGAAACACTTTCTAGGCACATCAGTGATGAAGAGTAAGGAAAACATGGCATGCAGAAAAAAAGGAGGTGACTGGTGACAGCCAACAACGGCTTCACCCAGGGCAAATCAGATGGTCTTTGAGGTCCTTCCAACCCAAACCATTCTGTGATTCCACGATGATTTCACAGCCAAAGCAGGGCTGAGCTGAGGGAACCCACCCAGCACAGCCCCATACCTCTGACAGAGACCCGCTTGGGCAGGATGGTGACAGAGCCCTCAGCCACCTCCTCCAGGTGCAGGACTGGAGCGATCTTGGAGCCCCAGCTGTCCGAGCCCATCCAGATGAAGTGCCCCGTCTGGTTCGCCCTCTTGGCCGCCTCCAGCACCCTTCTGCAGAGAGAAGCAGCAGGTACTGAGGCACCAGCTCTGTGCCCAGCCTCAGGGAAGTGGAGACGCTGGCACAGGGCTGGGGACAGCACTCTTGGCATCTCCTGCTCCAGGCACACGGTTGGCACCAGGCATGACCCGGGGTACACAGATACACAAGAGCAAAGGGTGCTGCTCAGCTCCCACATCCTCCTTCCTCTTAGGCCAGGCACACAGGCCGCTTCTCCCTCCTCATTTGCATATTTGCTGACTGGTAATTGAATTTCCCCTTAATTACCCAACATTAAGAAAGAAAAAAAAAAAATCAGGTTATGCTGCAGCAGGCAGGGAAAGCAGCGGCATGGAGTGTGCACTCCCAGCTCCTCAGCACTGCAAGCCATCGGAGAGCCACAGCCAGTGCTGCCAGTGCCCAGGAGGGAGCTAAACTGGGCTCTGCTGGGCTCAGCTGGGCAGCTGAGCAGTAGCTGGGAGGGGAGATGCCCCCGCCCTGCCGAGCACCCCTCTCTGCACCCCCCACCGGCACCGGCCGCTCTCAGTGATGGATGGGGCTGCAGCATTCCCGGGTCCGACCCGTCGGGCGCCGTGTCCCAGGGCTCGCTGTCCCCTCGGGGGCTCGTGGGGGTCCCCAGCCACGTGGGAGAGGGGCCCAGGGCAGCTCCCTCTCCCCAGGCAGAGCAGGTTGTGACTCACCCCCTGCGTCGGAGCTGATCATTTCAAGTCCAGATGGTGTTTGAAAGGCATAATAAGGAAAGAAACCCATAGAAATCCAGCAGAGAGTGAAGACGAGATGGGAAGAGGCAGGCGTGCAGTGGGAGCCACGCTGGCTGCTCTGAGCAATGGGCACATCCTGACACGGGGCAGGCACAGCCCACAAACCCTTCCTGCACAGGCAGCGCCTCCAGCTGCCCATCCCTGTGGGAGGCAGGATGTCCCCAGGGCAAACCCAGGACACTCCTGTGGGATCAGTGATTCCTACCCAGTCTGAGCCAGGCAGGAATTCCAGCAACACCCTTCCCAGTCCCTCCTGCCCTGCAGTACGGCCCTGATGCCCATCCTGCAGGCTCCACAGCCCAAGGTGGCACAAGGAGGGAGGACCCCACACCCAGGCTAAAGCCAGGTGCTGTGGAATCCCACTGCCCAAGCTGCAATCCCACTTGGATGGGTAAATGTTTCCAGTTTCGTGGTAATGGGACTTGCCATTTGCCCAGTAAGGCAAATCCCACTGCCCCCTCACCCACACCTGATGTCAGCTCCACACACATTTCTATTAAGGAAGGAGGAAAGGAACTGGGAGCGTTTGCACATCTGATGTAAACTGATTTAAACTCGCAGTTTACCCACATTTACATAATGTTTGCTGATTAATAAATTAGACACTTAGGAAATCAGGGGTAGTAGCTCCATGTGAATCACTCTGCTCTATAAACAAAGGAGCTGCAGACGCCACTTCACCCACAGAGCAGCTCATCACGTCGAAGTGTGGCCACATCCCCAGCCCTGCCACACAGCACAGTGGAGGGGGGGTCCCCAGAAGGGCCCTCAGACCTGCTCCTGTGCCACGCTGGGGCTTGGGCTGCACAGCAAAGCCAAAGCGGTGCCCGAGTCATGCCCTGGGCAGCCTGAGCGACACGAAGCAGTGTGCCATGCCAGCCAGGGCTTCCAAAACCCGCGGCGAGCGGGTTCCTGCTCTGTCGAGCTCTGCGTGGCTGCGGGCGGATGGCAATGACGGGCCAGGTGCCCGCTCCGAGGTCGGCTCCGGTGGGTCCCTGCAGCTCAGCCCCTGCCCCAGGCCCCCCTCCCAGCCAGGCCGGCCCCTCCGCACCTGATGTCGTCCTCGTTGGCGAAGATGATGACGGCCCGCGCGTGGGACGTCTCCAGGAGGCGGCGGATGATCTTGTCAAACTCTCCTGGCTTGGGCTCCCTCGGGATCTTGACGGACTGGGCCACGCAGACCCCCCCTGTGGCAGAGAGAGCCCCAGCACTGAGACACCCTGCGAGTCCCCATCCCTGGGACGACCCCCCGAACTGGGCTCCAGTTCTGAGCACCAGCCTCTCCCCAGGATTTCCAAAGGGTTCTGCGCATGGAAATGGTCAAACTCTGGCAAAACCCAGCCCGTGGGAAGAGCAGATGGAGCCCTTCAGCCTGAGACAGCAGCCAGGCTCTACAGAGAGTTTTATTCCCATCCCTGCACCACCAGCTGAGCTCCAGCCCAGCTTTCCAAGGGGCCATTGCAAACACAGGTAATTAAAATTAAAAGAGACAAGAGGAAGTTGGCAATTGGAAGAGCCCTCACACACGGCTGGTGGGCTCCCAGCCTCCAGACCCGGAAAGCCAGAGCCCTCCTGTTCCTGCATTTCTGCAGATGCCAATAAAGAGAGAGATGGGAGAGAAAATTAAACATTGTGGGACCTTCTGGATATAACTGATGGTCTTAATTTGCATAGTAAATGACATGGCTGATGCCTCCTGCCACTAACAGATCCCAGCTTAAGCAAAGGTCGGCATAATTAGCACCAGGGTGAGGGGAGAGATTCCCAGTGCACGGCCCTGGAGAGGAGCAGGGCAGGGCTGCATGGGGACAAGGTCCAGGACAGTTTGCTCCCTACACGGCTCTGCAGGAAAACTGGGAAAATTTAGCCCCTTGCAGCCAAAAATCAAGAGAAGGGAGATCTGCTGGGTGCTGAGCAGGCAGCAAGGGGGCCTGTGGGCACAGCACCCCCAGCCTGTACCCGCAAGCCAGGGCATTTCAGGGGGTTCCTGGGGTGTTTTTTTTCCCTGTGGTAAGAAATTAGGCCAGTTTGCTGTTGGTTTCCCATATGGGGAGCCAGATGGATGGAGAGGAGGGAGCTGGATAAACAGCCACCCGGCCAGACAGCCAGCTCAGCCAGGCGGGATGGGCGGCAGCAGGCGGTGCCAGCAGGGCAGGAACGTCCCTGCCCGGGGACACTCACCCGGTCACCACCAAGCCCCGGGCCAGACCGGGGGTCAGGGCACACTGCCAGGGGCCACCGTGCAGTTTAATTACAGTTTCCATGGCAATAAATGGAGAAAAGCCGACAAGCGCCGCAATTTGCAATCACAAGACTCCTCCAAAAGCCTGGGCACTGTCAGGCAGCGGGAGCACACGCACTCGTGGCAGGCTGGGGCTGGCACGGGGTCACCCCTGAGTGCCACCAGGCAGCAACACCACGGGGCTGCCGTGCTGGGTGTGCTCAGGAGGGTACAAGCTGTGGCACGCATCCCGCTGTGGCGTGTGCGCACTCGTGAGTGTGCAACGCAGGGACACGGAGCTCCAGCTGCACACCAGCCCCTTCCCAGCAGAGCCAGAGCAAACCTGGCTGCAGGACTTCCCTGAGACAGCAGCGAGTGGGGGGCAGAGGAGATGGGCCTATAAATAAAGAAGAAAAGAGACTGAATCGATGGCGGTTCAGATATGACCATGTTATTTGCCTGCTCCATTAAATCAAACTAACGAGGAACAGAGCTCCTCTAGGTAAGAGCCTGCAGGCTCTGGGAGCCCCTCGCTTCTGCAGCAGATGTTGACAGCACCGTTTAATGCTTTTATCTTCTGAGCTAATGAAAAGTTAGTAATTAAAAGAAAAACGTCCAGGGGTTTGAGGGGCAGTGGCTGGGTGGGCAGAGATGTGTGTTTTGGGGAGCCCTGTCTCTCGGCACCTGCATAATTCACAGCCCCCAGCACCACAGTGGAAGGGGATTTGCCAAGTGATGTTACCACTGTCTTCACACAAAAATCCATTCAGTCAAAACACTCCTCTAAAGCAAGAAATCAAAGTGAGGAGGGGGAGGCGATGGGGAGGAGGCGATCGCGGGACGGCGCAGCACTGCTCCCTGACCTGGGACAAGGTCTGACCCTGGGAAAAGGCAGGGGAAGGGCCAAAGAGGAGCAGGAACAGCAGGGGAAGCCTCTGGGATGGGGGTAACAACTACAACCAGCTGCTGGAGGCAGTTTGGAGACAGGTTCAGGTTGGAGGATGCTCAGTTGATAGGGCACCTGTGGCAAGAAACAGCCTTGAAAGCCCAACCTGAGCTCATTTCCAAACCTCCTTCAAACACTGCCTGTGCCACCCTCAGCCCCATGGCCTTGTCCAGCTCAGAGGCATCACCCCCAGCCCGGTGGGATCTTGCCAGGGCCCCAGGGACTCCCCTCATGGCACTGGAGTAATGCCTGTTGTCAAACATGGGTCAGGGTTTAATCTCCACCATTATGGCTTGGTGGGAGTGCAGCCACTCCATGTTTCCCTCCTGATTGCAGGTGGCTAATTAGCTTTTGCTGGCACTAACATGCACCAGCATTCAGGGACTTCTGCCAGGGCTCGCACAGAGCCAGTGGCTGCCAAGCATGGGGCAAGCAGGGACCTGGGTAAGGGGGACGTGGCTCAGCCGTGCTGGGAACAGCCCTGTGCATGTCCCCCCCACCACGGTGTGCACCTTGGGCAGTCCTGGGCACCCTGAGGAGGGATGGGGCTCTGCACAGCCTGGCAGCAGTGGCCTTCTGTGAGCAGCACCTGCATGGCTCCCCTGCCCACCCCCAGCTCCTGTCCTAACCCCAGCCCTTCCCAAGCCCAGAATCTTAATTGGGAGTGGTGGGCTGTCCCCTTGCCCCTGGATTCATTATTCTTGTCACTTCAAAGGCTCCAGGAACCAACTCATTAGAGGAGAAGTCATTAGGGACATGGATCCGTGCCCTCATGGAGGCAAAGCTCCCACACGGGGTGAGACTGATGTGCTGTGGTCAAACCTCCTGCCTTTAGATCTGGGAGTGGCTTTTTGGGGGCGACATCCTGGTGCATCAACCGAAAGTAATGAGCCCGGCTAAAACCAGAAAGAGACAGCCAGGGATGTCACATGGGGATGAGCAAATGCATCACAAATATACATCAGCCTCTTAACTAAAAATATAGAAAACTCAGTGAAGGATAAAACAATAGAGGGGGGAAACGAAAGTAAAATTGATCCAGACACATGACTAAGGAGTCCTGCACTGGGCTGGAAATATTCCCCTCTTCACAAACCCAGCACTGCCCATTCCAACACAGGGCACAACACGCTGCACTCACCAGCTCTGTTACATAAACATCAATCCAATTCCTCACCTCCAAGAGCTCAGTGACAGTGGAGTGACCCAGAGCCAAAGGGCTGCAGATGGGTCTGTCCAACCACCTGAATGATGCCAGGGCTCAGGGGCATGGGGAGGTGCTGCACAGAGGGGCTGGAGGTGGGGACACCAGGGACACCTCAGTGCTTGCCCTGCCAGGCACCTTGGTGCCCACTGGAAAGACAACTGACACCCACTGCCGGGGCAGGATGTTTTTGAGAGCAGGATGCACTCAAAAATGGTGGAAGAATACTCAGCCTTTGCAGTCTTAACATCCCTGCAATTCTGGCACCCAAAAACACAGCACTCTAGCGAATAAAAACTCTCCAGCCACCAGTGCAGCCACCAGCAATCACCAGGGGCCAACAGCATCATCACCAGAGTAACTGCAGTGGGGATAGAGATACAAAGATAAATAAATAAAGATATAACGGCCACCCAGGTCAGTCTGTTGTGGTAGCCCAGGGACAGCCCCAGCTGCAAGAATAACTCATCTCCAGGGTGAGTTTCTTCCCCCCATCCTTGTCAGAGGTCAGTTTGTGCTTCGAGCAGAAACGCTTTGCACTGCCATGCGAAGTTCCAGCACAAGGCTCTGCTAAAAATTGAAACTGAAGGTCAAGTTGATAATGCATCAGAAAGCAAACAGCTTGAGTGCGAGCTGCTAACGACAGCAATGAGCATTATTGCCTGATGGAAATAAAACTCGACTCTGAAGGCTCAGGCTTGGCATGAGAAATGAAGCAGAGCACTGTGGGGAGGACAGCGGGGAGATGCTCCCCCCGAGAAGGGCTGGGGAGGAGCCCTCGGGCAGAGGCAGCGTGGCCTCTGCTGGGGCTGGGGCTGGGGCAGGGCTGGGACTGGGTGTTCCCCCGGCACAAACAGCCCCACATGGATAATCTCCACCACTTGACCAAGAGCTGGTGAGCCCCCGGCGTAGCCAGATCCTCACTCAGGCAACAGCCCTTTCCATCCCTCTGACAGGCTGGAGGCCCCTGAAACAGCCATAATTTGCAGGACCCTTTGGGCTGCTGGAGAAATGCACCTGGGAGCCAAATGCATCCAACCTGGCTGTAACTGAGGGAGTGGATCCATCACCCCTTCCCAGTGACTCTGCACTGGTGTACAGGTGCTCGGTGTCAGCAGAACCCTTTGCACAGTGGAAGACAAGGTGACGTGGGCACAGCTTGGCCACTGCTACCACAGAGAGCAGGGCTGGAGGGGTTTCAAATAAAAAATATAAAGAAAACAAATAAAAAAGAAAAAGAAAAAGCATGTTCTTGGTCCAGCCTCACCATTATTCACTCTGGATCTACTTCCATGGGCAAAACAGTGAGGCTGACCCACCGCACTCACTCCCATGGGAGATGCTCCAGGGACAGGTCAGAGCCTCCTGGGGCCCCTCACTCTGACTGACACACAACAGCTCCTTGAAAATCCACGTTCCTGCAGCGTATCAGGAACACAGTGTCACCACTGGCGCCACACAGGCTGCACTCACGCCACTGTTACACCACAGTCACTGTGGAATTGTGCTTTTTGATAACTAAATTATCAGTAATGCACATAATCGTCAGGTTACGTGGATACACAAATTACAGGACTCTCAGCCCCGGATTAACACACGGCTGTTTTGGCTCCATGTTCACTGGTTTACTCTGCAATTACACTGTCAGATCATTAACATCTGGTTGAAGGAGTTCATTGTAACCACAGGTATCTCAGAGGAGAAATGCTCATGCTGTAGCAAGACCACAAGACACAACCACCTCCTTACTGGTGGAGCCCTTTGGTGGAGGAGTGGGGGTTTGAATCCCACCTGGGCTCCCAGCCACGTGGAGCCCGGCACCTGGACCCCCCAGGGGGGCTGCACCTATGGATGGGGCAGCAGAGCACCCTCCAGCCAGACCTGGGTGGCACCACACACACCCATCTCTGCACCTGCAGATCCCTGCAGGGACTACTTCAGAGCATCCCCACCTGCTCCTCCTTGGAAAACCACAGCCTCGTGAAAATATTCCACTTTTCAAGTGGAAATCCTGAAGAGCAGCTTCCAGGTTGGATGCCCAGATGGGTTTCTGTGCATGCTAAAAGCACAGCCAGTTCCAGCGCCAGGGCGAGCGCGAGGCGGAATTAACGCTGTTCCTATTTATAGGGCTTTGATTAGGAGCTCGTCACCTGCAAGTTTTTATTCCCTTTATCCATTTATAAGGCCATAACACAGTTTGACTGGCTCCAGATAGGCTGCTGTCCCATCGACTTTGCCAGAACCTAATGTGCCATTCAGACATGCTTAAGCCAGTAACAGGCAGCAGCCTGAACACCACAGGGGTTTAACTATCTCAAAAAACACCCCTAAGTTCCTCTCTCACCCCATGCACATGATGCCATATGGTAATGCCAGAGCCAGGAGGGACCTCAGTGCTGTGCCAGCCTCTTTGTGGGCTCTCAGGGCAGCTCTGATCTCACAGTAAGGGCGCCCACAGCAGCAGTTTCCAGGGCTCCTTGCCCATCCTGGCTGCTCCAGAGTTGATGCTCAGGTACCCACAAGCTCCTCCACTGCTCCCAAGGCTGCTAATCCCCCCTAAGCATCCCTGAGCTCCTGTCAGCAAAATGCTTTCTGGCTCCAGACAAATCCTCCCAAAGAGTTTTGCTGAGCACAGATTTTCTGCCTGTCCAGAGCCCATAGACAAATTAAAGCACCTGCCCTGGAGGATAATTCCAGTAAAATTGGGCAATGTGCATGGTGGTGCCGACTTTATTTGCTGTTAAAACCTTAGTATTTGTTAAAGTCTTTTCTTCTGGAAGATGCCCAGTGCAGTGGCTCAGATGCAGAGGGAGGAGGTCAGACTGGCTCGGAGAAGCTGAGGTCTCCTGGGGAGCAGAGAATGGGATCTTGAGATGCTTCCCAAAAGCAGCCTGCCCTGAGGAGTGGAGGCAGCTTGGGTTTGCTGGCCCCAACCCTTGCCTGAAAGCTCAGATCCTTCCTGGCCACTCCAGTGTCCTTGCAATCAGCACAGCAGCCCCAAGCCCCACGCTGCCCCCAGACTGCACCATCCACCCCTGTCCATTGCCCTAACCACATCCCAGCTCAGCCCAAGGAGCTCCACCAGACACATCCCTCCATCCACGGCTGCTCCCATCCCAGGGGGAATCCACTCACCATCCTCCCTGGACTTCTGGATGAAGGCCTCCACGCCGCTCTCACCGTAGCTGCCCTCGGAGGCCAAGGTGGAGACGTAGTTCCACTTGAGGGCTTTGACAATGTCCACCATGGCCTGGGCCTGGTAGGTGTCCGAAGGGACGACGCGGGAGAAGAAGTCGTAGCGGCTGTTGTCGCTCAGGTCGGGCGCGGTGGAGGCGTAGCTGATCTGGGGGATCTGGGGTGGAGGAGGCAAAGGCAAAGCATCAGGGGAAGCAGGTGAACTCCCCCCCCCCATGGCAATGCCCTCGCCTTGCCCTTGCTCCCAAAGCCCTGCTCTGGGGGAGAGAGAGGTGGGAATGGAGGAAGACCGTGTGCCACCACACGTCTGGGAGGCGTCAGGGACACATCTGTCTGCTGGGACACATCAGGGCTGGGGGACCACTTGTAGCTCAGGGACGCCCAGCAGGACCCCAGAGGGGTTTCCCAAGCATCAGATGTGCCTGGTGTGGAACAAAGAGAAACCCCTACGCCTGTCCTGGCCAGCACTGCCAAGGTCTCCCTTTGGCTTCCTGCCCCATCCCAACCTACCCCGCTGGGTCCTGCCCACCCAAGCCATAAATAAGCCCTTTAAATTAACCAGATCCACTGCACCTCTCACGGCGCATTGGGATGATTTAGCACCGCAGATTCAGGCAATGTTTAACACTTACACAGCACTTTCCATTTCCAAAACATACCACACATCCTCATTTATCTTAAAGATGGAAAAGGCTTATTAAATCATCAAGCCCATATTCTCACCACCAGCCTGAAGCTCCCTACCAAAGACACCCCGAGTAACCAGACAGCCTCATCCATCTCCTCCCTGTCCCATTCCCAAGCAGGCACCTGTCCCAGGTGCAGCAAAGGCTAGCAGAACCCTGCCCAAACCTGGGCAAGCTTTTAAATAATGGCAGGGGCTGGAGGCGCTGGGCACAGGGCAGCAGTGCTACAGTGGCAACCCTGCCCAGAGCCAGAGCATCCCAGGGAAGGCTCTGGGCACCCGCAGCCCTCTCAGCTTCCTGCAGGTGCTGCTTTATTGCAGGACAGAGCAAATGGAGGAGGAACAGCCCAGGGCATCACTGACCTCAAACCAGCCCATGCCTCAGGTGTGAGTGGGTGCAGGACAACAGTCTGCAGCTCTTACAGGACTCTCCCCCTCTCCGGTTCCCTCTGATCTGGTTTAGGAATAATTCAGCAATTGCAGCTGCCAGAGCCACAGGGGACTGCAAGAGATCCCAGGGACTCTCTGGGCTCAGCAGGTACCTGGATGCCCAAATCAGCTCAGGCTGCCTCAGGTCCCTACCCAGCACCCCTTCCCAAAAAGCAGTGGCCAAGTCCCAGCAGCAGAGACATGTAGGGGGGGTGCCTGGGGCAGCATTCCAAGGGTGAGGAGACATGCCCCAGGGCCATCCCACAGATCCTCCTGGGCTTCCTGGCCCCAGGACCCATTCCATCCTCCTCCACTGCTCTATCTCCCAGCTTCTCCTTTGTTTCCCTGTTATTTCCCCTCTCCCACTCCTGTCTCTCTATTAAATGCGATTCTGGTGTTATAAACCCATGACTCCAACTGAATGCTAAAAGGCCTCTGGAAAGGAGCAGCCACCCTTCTACCTGCTTGCAAAATAGGAGATGAAAAAAGGGAGAGATGGAAAAGGAGTGGGAGAGGGAAAGGAAGGAATCTTTATCAAGGCACAAATAGGATTACTCTTGGTGACAATCTGCTTTGTGCTCCGTTCCAAGGGGCTCTGATCTGCTCGTTGGGGATCTGAGACTGGAGCCGGTGCATGAGACTCGATTAAAATTCTGCTCAGCAGGTGAGGTGCTCGCCTGGCAATCACTCATCCCGGGGGGAGCAGGGGGGGCTGCAGGACAGACACAGCTCGGGATGCAGGCGGTGCCTGCGGAGATCCCACCCCCCCAGGGCACAGGGAGCAGCAGTGCCCACAATTGGGGGCGAGGATACAACCCTGCCCTTCCAGAGGATCCTTTCTCGATGATTTTTTTTCCCTATAAAGTGTTTTGGTTTAACCAGATCCCTGCCTCCTCCACAGGGCACTGGGGATAGACAGCTCCCAGCTATTCCCCATGCCACCACCATCCCATTCAAGCTCAGACAGTCTGGGATTAACCTCTGGCCTGCCCATCCTGCTCCTACCTCAGCTGGAAAACAAAGCCCAGAAAACACCTGTTGATCCACAGGCTAAGAACTGGAAGCTGTATTTTAATAAACAAAATGAAAGAGCTTTTTTTCTCACACTCCTCTGCCTTGGATGAAAGTGAAAATAAAATACCAGTTCCCAAATGGCCATTTCATAGATTTCTTCTGCCTTTTCCCCCCTCTGCCTTTTTGATAGCCCAACTCCTGGCACCAGCTATTTTCCCAGATAAAAGACAAAAGTCCTTTTAGATCCCTAAAAGCAAAATGCAGGCAGGGAATTCAAGGTTCTTAGAAAGAAGGGATGAGTAGGAAGGGGGAGCTGAAAATGTATCTCAGCTTCATATTTAGGCACTGCCAGTCCCCTGCCTGGCTCGTCTCCAGCATGGGACAAACACCAGGTTGAGGGAGGGAGGCAGGAAAGCAGTGGGACCACACCAAGAGTCTGACCATGTGGGTCAGAGTGGGGAATAATCCCAGGGCAGAGGGTAAAACCTCCTTCCTCCTCTTTGTTTTTCATGAAAACCCAGACTGAGCATCATCCAGAAGCATCCCCAACCTGGAGAAATGTCCCTTGGGGGAGGAGAGCAGGTGGGACCTGGGGTTTGGTGTGTCACCCTGCTCCCCCAGCCCCTGGGTCAATGCCCTGGTGTGACTGACTTCAGATGTAGTGGAAAAGCTGAATTTCATACCTGTCATTATCACCCATCATTAATGTGGCTCAGGAGCTGCTGCAGTGTTTTCTGCACCAGTGGGGGACAGAATCCCCCCAGACTGGGGAGAATTAGGCAAAGGTAGTAATTTCAGCACACCACAGCTAAGGCTTAAACCATTGATCTGAACATCAGCCTGAGCAGCCAGGAGAGAAGGAGCAGCAAACCAACGGGGTCACTGCAGAGCCAGAGCCGGGTACACTGGTCAGGGGGCTCCACACCAGCCCCCCACCCCAGAAACAGGGGCAGGACCAGCTAATTCCCTACCCATAATTATTAATTTCATGCATATCTTATGCAAACCTCTGGTTCACCGACAAGATGGAATTGATTTAATTAGAATTTCCATCATCGAGCCATTTGGATGGCAGCTTTTAATTAGGGAGAGCTTAAAGCACCGCAGGGGCTGGAGCAGCGAGGAGCTGAGCAGGGCTGCTCAGAACTCAGCAGCAGAGCAGAGCCCCATCCCTCTGCCCCTTCCCTGGGCACAGGGTCAGGCCCAGTGCCAAGCCAAGATCCAGCCCTCAACGTCTCCTCAGGGAGCAGTTAAGGCAAAAATGAAGCTGCAGGAAGTGCAGCAGGTGCAGGAGGATGCTGCCTTTCAGTAGGTTCCCTGCCAGACCTGCCACCCCCCTGCCTTCAGCCTCCCGCTCCTCCTCACCGAGCTGTGCCCAGGGACTGGCTGGGGGCTGTGGGGCCCAAGCAGCTGCAATTTGTTTAAATAAACCCAGTGAAGAGCGAGGAAATGAAGTGGCAGGAGCAGGTGATTAATGAGAGCGTGCCCCAGCCCACTGCCACCTTCCCTCTTGGTGAAGGTTATTTACCCACTAAGTGGGGCAGCGTGTGCTGAATGCATCACTGCATCCCAGCACTCCAAAAGCCTCGGGGCACCTCAACACCTGAGCACCAGGGGCTGATCCAGCTCAGCACCCCCTGCCCCAGGCAGCACAGCCTCAGGAGCCTGCAGGTGCCGAGTGCCCGGCTGTGCCACACACACCACGGGCAGCACCACCCTCGGGCGAATTCTTCATGTTGTACAACATCCCTGAGCTAAAGGGAGCATGGCACTCACTGCCATGGAGAAAACAAGCGCCTCCAAGTGCCTGGTGCATGTCAAGCCCATCCTCTGGCTGAGGGTGCTCCTCACCCTGGCTCAGCCCTTGGGCTCCATCCTATCACCCACCATTCCTTCTGGACAGGCATGAAAAACGCACCCCACACCCTGACACAGCTTCTCAGGGATTTGCAGGAGATGGACCTGGTTTCTCTCACATCACCACCACTGTGGGAGCTCAGGAGCAGTGGGTAGAGCTGGGGCTGGAAAGCCAGCAGCAAGGGGTGGGAAGGAGCTGGAACGTGCCCGAGCACTCTGGCAGTGACGCCAGAGAGATGCCATCGCACGAAGCCCAGAGCACGGGTCTGAGAGAAGGGTTTTCTGCAGGCAGAGCGACGAGGAGTGATGAAACAGGCTTGGACAGAGGATGCCGCATCTGCAAGTTGTTCCACTGATGTACAGCTTTAATTAGGCAGCAGCAGCTAACGAAGGACCCGTTATTTATTTATGTAGTGCAGGAGTGACAAAAGCTCTGGCAGGGAGGGCTGGGGGCTGCACTGTGGGGAGCAGGGATGGAGCAGGGAGAGGGGCACGGGAAGGAGTGTGGGATGGGACAAGGGACTACAGCAGGGACAGCATCATCCCAAGAGAGGAACAGCCACCTCTGCTGCGTCACAGGGGAGAATGGGCTGCTCCAAGCTCCTGGGGGAAAACTGGTGGGGCTGCTGTGTCCCCCTTCCACCCAGGACTCCGCAGGACTCGTGTTTTCTCCTTGCCTTGTTGGACTTTCTAATTGATTCTGTGCATGTGCCGTTCGATGGATATGCAAGAGCCCTCCAGATGTGCTACAGCCCTCCCAGAGAACCACTTCAGAAACTTCAGAGCACTCAGGGGGCACGTGAAACATCAGCACTCCCCTCCCCTGTCCCAGCTCCCAGCACTTTTATAGGAGTGTCCCCGTGCTGGGGGAGAGCCGAGGGGGACACGAGTGACACACCAACACAGGGACAAAGAGGGAGCAGAGCTCCAGCAAGTGCCATTCCCCAGGGAATGGGCAAAGGCAGCTGCCTGTGCCCCGGGCAGCAGATGCTTTGCTGAACCTCGGAGCGGAGTCACCCGCGCTTAAAAGTCAGCGGCGGTGTGAAATGGAAGTCGCCTCATTTTCATTTTAAGCATGTCCCTGACATAAAACCAGGGTTTGAATAACAAAGAGCGGCAGCAGCGCTGGGTCGTGGCAGGAGGAAGAGCCCCCAGAACCCCCCAAACCCCCAGCCCCTGCCTGCTGCAGGAGCACAGCTGGGCCCAGCCAGGTGGGATGAAACTCCCATCCCATGGAAAGGATGTTCCAGTTCTAGGGACCACCGGGGGGGGCACCCCCTCAACCCCACACCTGGATTTGCTGCTGCCCAGAAAGGGCTGAGCTTGTCCTTATCCTCTCCTCCCAAGGGCTTTTGAGCTCTCTGTCCTCTCTGTACCTGCCTGTCCCCCCATTTGCATTTCCTCCCTGCCCCCTTGGGCTGGAATCAGCTCTGGATTAAAGCTGCTGGTGTTCAACATGTACTACCAGCAGCACCAGTGCCTGGCTGCACAGCTGGGGCAGGGCTGCTCCTGACCACAGTGACATCCTTCCTGCAAAGATGCACACATCTTTGCCCAAGGATCAAAACTGGAAAAGAGTGAGGAAAGAAAAAAGAACCTGGAAAGGTTCAAGGCAGTAGGTGCTCCCAACTCCTCTGACTGTCAGTCTCCTGCCTCCTTCCCCACTGCCTGCCTGCCTCCCTCCTCCTCTCCAGAGCAAGCATTCAATCTTTTTTGTCTCAGCAAATAGCTTTTAAGTTCCTCCCACTCCCTCTAATTTATATTATTTTAATTATTGAATAACCCTCTCACTCGTCGCCTGGAACATTAACACGTTTTAAAAAAAAGGAACCCAGAAAAATCAAACTCCATCAGCGATCTGGTTTTTCCGTCTTCACTAAGAGCTTCCAGCCCTCCCAGGAGGCTCCCAACACACTGGCCTGGCAGAGGAAGAGGAGGGGGGAAGAGAGAAAGGGAAGCACCACCAGTGCTGCAGAACCAAGGGGGTTTAGGGTGCTGGGGGGAAGGCCAAGCCAGGATGGGGTTCCCATCACTGCTGGGGGCACAGAATATTTACATTCCTCCCTCATTTCTGTGGAGGGGCCCTCGGTAACACTCTCCAGCCCACAGATAAATAAATGCACGTTGAGGGGGAAAGGAATTATCAACTCCTTGGGGTTTCCTGCGGCTGTTACGGAGCACGAGGAAGAGCCATCCTCATCCCACCACAGCCTGAGCACCCCTGGGGTTGGTGGCACAGGGCAAGTGCCCCCAGCCTGGTTGATGTCCCCTGGGCTGAGGCAGAGTGGTCCCAGCCATCCCTGCACCCCCTTGGCCATCACTGCCTGCAGCCCTGCAGCGTCCCAGCCCTCTGGCTCAGGTGGGACCTTACATTTTGGGATATAACCCACGCCTTCCCCTTATTGAGCATCCCCCATAACCGGTGTCATAACTCATCCTCAGTCCACCTCCTCAGCCAGCCCCCACCAGGAGGTGGGAGCACCAGCATCCCCCCTCACCACGAAGCCGGGGTTGGGGCGGGGGGAGAAGAGAGAGAAGAGAGAAAAATCCTCCAGCTACAAGTGTCATCACTGGAGGGGGATGGAGGAAGGGATCCCCAGGGAGCTGGGGGAGGCAGCAGAAGCATTTTAATGACACTGTCTCCTGCCTCCCCCGAGCTGTGGAGGAAGAGGCAGGCACGGAGGAACGCTGCCGAGGCACCTCCGGAGGTTTTGCCGATGGGCTCCTTTTCCCCCAGCCAAGCCCTACCTTGAAGAGCCGCAGGATGTTTGCCACCATGATGGAGACGGAGCTGCCTGAGGCGCCGATGACACCGACCACCCGCTCTGGTTTGGTGATGATGGGGGGGCCCCCGCTGACGCAGCGCACCTCGGTGCTGTCCTTCTCGATGAGGGCTTGCACGAAGGTCAGCGACTGCTCCAGGGCGTGCGTGTCCCTCGAGCAGGTGTCCAGGATGCGGGCACCCAGGGTGATGTTGGGGAGCAGGTCGGGGTCATTGTTGATGCGGTCCAGGGCGAAGAGCATGGCCTCCAGGCGATGGATGCCCTTCTCCTTCTTCAGCTCCCCGCAGGCTTTGCCCTCAGCGCCCCGGCCGTGCACAGGGAAGAGCCCCCCGAGCGTGATGTCCCCGTCGATGCGGATGGAGTTCATGTGCGGGTAGCCCTGGCCCTTGGGCTTGGCGGCACCCCCGGGCACCAACCCCCAGCTCCAGACACTCAGGAGGAGGCAGAAGGAGAGACGCTCCATGCAAAAGTGACCCCCGCTCATCGCCAAGGCCGTGCTGGGCAGAGCTCGGGCCGGGAAGGCGGCGGCGCTCAGGGGGCCAGGCTGGCACAGGTGGGTGCCATGGCTCCGGCTCTGTCAGCGGCTCCCGCCCGCGCTGCCGGCCCCGGGGCAGCGGCGGACGGCCCGGCTGCAGGAGGGTGCCGGGGTCTGCATGGCTACACCGGGCAGGAGGGACAGCAGTGGAGACACGAGCCCACGCAAAGCTCCGGGTCCTTCGTCCAGAGACCTTGAGAGGGAGGGGGAATGGAGGGGGAGAGAGAAAATTAACCAGGAGCATGAAGAGGACATCAGCTATTCTGAGCTTTCGTCAGGGAGCCCAGCAGAAATTAGCACTGGGGGTTATTGCAAAAAAACAGAATTGGGATTCGGCAGAGTTTTGATTCATGGCCGCAGCTATGGCTGAGCCCAAACTGCTTCCAGGCAAGGGAGCTGGTGAGGGACCCCCTGCACACCATCCCATGGAGCAGGACAGGTCAGTGGCCAGCTCGGGGCTGGAGGGAGGTGTTGGCACCTCGTCCCACCCTGTCCCTTTAGGGACTCACGAGGGTGGGACTGTCCACAATACAGCGCTCAGGGGGGGACAAACCCCAACTACACCCCTGGCTCTGGTCTCTGCCTACCCTAGAGCATCCCTGCTCTTTCCCAATGGGTTTTTCAGTTGCCTGCCAGAAGCCCACAGGTCTTGAGCGCCACAAGCTGAGTGTGCTCAGCACTGGCGTGTGTCCTCAGCGGGAGCCAGGCACTGCTGATCCCGCCATTGTGGATCCAAGTCGTTGCCCAAAGCATTGCACTCCTGCCGCTCTCCCTTCAGGCCACTGATTCCTGAACCAGCAGCTGCTTCCCTGCAAGCTTCCATTATTGACAGCTTCCAGCAGCAAATATCGACAGTACCCGAGCTTCCCTGCCCGACCAGCACAGCCCCTGCCTCAGTTTCCCCCGGGGCAGGCTTTCCCTCGTGCTCATCCCTGCTGCCTTCCAGCAGACGCTGATGGATGCTGAGGGCAGCGCATGATTAATGCAGGCACCAAAAGCAGCGCAGAGCCGAGCAGGCGAATGCATTCCCCAGGCAGGACGGGCGGCAAGAGCGAGACCGAGGAACCAGCTTAAATGAATCTCAGCTCCAACACAGAGCCCGGCGCCCAAGCCTACGGCTGCCGGCAGGATCCTCACCCGCCCCGAGGGTGCTGCCAACCCGAGGCGGCCGTGCCGAGCCCCTTTCCATCGCGGGGGCTCCCGCTCCAGCAGGACCCTGCCTTCAACTCACCTCCATAAATTATGCACGTCCCTGCCCGCCGCAGCCGCTTGAAGGCCCATCTCCAAAGCGATTCTGACAGCCGGGGCTTTTAAGGAACCAGAATTACCCGGTGCCGAGCTCAGTGCTTGCAAAGGCAGGACGGTGGGGATGCTGCAGCACGGCGGCCGCCCCAGCCCGTCGGGGAGAGCCCCTGGGAGCGCGGCCCTGCCCAGACGGGGATCAGGGACCAGCCTTCTTCACAGTCCTGTTCCCTCTGCAAGGACCACCCAACGCTTCGCCGGCGGGCACGGAGCAGGGCAACGCGGCTCCTGGCACGGCCTGGAGCGGGTCAGGCTCTGCCCGTGCCGAGGAGGAGGAGGAGGATGGGGGCACCAAGGCATCTCAGACATCACAGCCCCTCACCAGCCAAAAGCAGGTCATTTGTCCCATGCTCGTCCCTGGAGCTGTGACATTCCTGCCCCTCAAAGGTGGGATGGTCACGACACAGACCCGCTCCCAGGGAAACCCTCAGAGCCCACAGCAGCTCTCGCTGAGCTGGCAGTGCCCCCAGAGCCCACTGCCTCTCCCTTTCTTCTTTTAAGCTTTTTCCGCTCTGTTCTCTCCCCTTTGTGGCTCCTTTGATCATATAATCTGAACGAACTGAAGGTAAAAATACCACGGCAGGCAAGAAGAAAGCAAAAATAATGGGGAGGGGAGGAGGGAGCTGGTTTGGATCCCTCACAGAATCATTAGGGGAGATGGAGCCTGAATCACCCGATGAGCCCGTGCTGCAAATGGCCTGGGAAGGAATGGAAAACGAGCACCCCTGTCCCCTCCACCTGCCTCCAGCATTCCCTCAGCTGCACATGAGCCACTGCTCCCACACAGCCCACATTTGGTCCCACCATGTCCCCGAAGCAGCCCCTGCACCAAGAGGCTGGTCCTGCACATCTGGAGGGAGATGCACATCTGGAAGAAGACACCTGTCTACAGCAGGTGCTGATGGAGCACACTCCAGGCAGCAAGGGGCCAGAGTCACCCTCTGCCCCACCTCCCCAGCTCCTGCTCCACCTGCACAGCTCCCCGGGGGCGCTCCGGGGATGGGAATAACAAGGTGGGACCATCACCCAGTGTGGTGCTTACCCCAAACCCAAAGGAAGGAGCAATGTTGCTTCCTCCTACTTCCACCGCACATTATCAGTGAGGAAGGAGCCTTCCCATGACCCTCACCCCAGCCATGCCACAGCCACATCCACAGCTGGAAAGCGGTGCAAGGATTAACTAAACCGAGAAGATCTCCAGCCCCTGGTGTGGATCTCTACGTTCCAGAGCGAGGATGGGCTGAGGAGCACCAGGGCAGAGGAAGCAGGTGCCAGGTTCTGGGGATGTCGCTGCCCTGGGATAGGCAGAGCCGGTGTTGTGGGCAGAGCCCTGCGGGTCCCGGCACCCCGGGACAGAGGGTCGGTCAGCGCGGTGGCATCCTGCCCCCCTCTAGTGGTGGCCAAGCCACCGGGCCACCGGCATCACCAGCCATGGAAGACCCTGGAAGAGGCAGGAGAGGGCTCAGCTGAGCGGGAGAGCTCCAACTGGGAGCCCCGGTCTAGGGAAGGTGTCCCTGCCCATGCAGGGGCTGGAACTGCAGAAGCTTTAAGGTTCTTTCCAACCCAAACCATTCTGTGATTCTGTGAAATCAAATCCCCCACACCAAGGAGAGCTTGCACTGCAAAACCATGTCTAGTGACCAGAGGAGGAATCGGCCATTCCAGGCATCACCTCTGCAGCTCCTTCCCACAGCTTCTCCTGCACACCCCTGCTCTGGCTGGACCATGGTGGGACACACTCTGGGCAGCCCTCGCTGCCAAGGACCACCGAGCTGTGCCAGCAGCAGGACCCATCATCTCCCAGATCAGAGCCAGGACGCTTTCTGGGGTTGTTAAACCAGGCAGAGCCAGTGACACAGCCCAGGAGATGCAGGAATAAACAGCCAAGAGGCTGCACCCAGCCCTCACCTGCACGTCCCCATCTCCAGCTTCCAAAGAGCCCAGCACCACCCCACCACCACAGAGACTCTAGCCCAGCCCCTGGCACTCAGGAGCTTAAGCTGCCACCAGCTTGACAGCATCTTTTTGAAAATCAAGGCCATTTCTCTCCCCACCTGCTCTTCCTCCAGCAAGCAGGGCCAGCCAGCAGGCAGCACAATATCCCAATTAGCACACACTCACTCTTCCCGCTTGCAAGCAGCTACAGGGAACTTTGCTTGGCTCCTGGTCTTTTTAATTGCAAAAGCTCCATGAAGTACATCAGAATTGAGACACAGAAGGAGGGAGGGAGGAAAGGAGGGAGGGGATGCCAGGTTAAGTTCTCTCTCAACAGACAAAACCTTAAGTATTCAGGTCCAGTACCCCAGCGTTCGCTCAGAGAAGGCAGGACACGGCTCAGCAGGCAGCAGCGAGCAGAGACCCTGCACTGTACCATCCAAACCCAGAGAATGAGCTCTAAGACACAGCCCCTGCCCCAGTATCCCCTCCATCGATGCACAAACCGGTATCGCAACGCTCGCACAAACCCAAGCCCATCGCCAAGGTGCCAACTCGTCCTCTCTGCAATCAGGTTCTGCCAGTGCCCCAGAATGGAGGGAAAAGCTGAGTATGACCACCCCCGTCACTGCCCCGGAGCATCTCCTGAAGGACGCCGAAGTCCAAACAAAAGTGCTCCCGTGGGGCACAGATCAGACCCAGGGAATATTTATCACACCTTATATATCCTTAATTGCAGCAAACCCACTCCTTGCATCTCCCTCCCGCTGCCAAGCAGGTCAGGGCTAATCCCTCACTTTGAAGGATGGGATGGCACAGCGCGGGGAAGGAGAGCGGAGCAAGTGGAGATAACAGCAGCTCACCTTGTGGGGGGCGGCGCAGGGTCTCTGCCAGCAGCCAGCGCACAGCTCCAGCAGCAGTGCCTGGAGGGAGGGAAGGAGCCGCCGCTCGTCCCCTCCTGCCACGTGCAGCAAAATCCCGCAATTAATTTTTTATCACCGTCTGCAATTTGGGACGGCGCTGGCTCGGAGCGGGAGCACAGCCTGACTGCCAGTGCCCGGCAGTGCCCGTGGCACCGCACGGAGCTCCCGCTCCCCATCACACCCACACCCTGACACCACCGTCTGGCAGCACCAGCCCCTGCCCGCAGCCATCCGGCAGGGGCAGAGACCCCTGTCCTGAGCCAGGCTCTGTGCAGGGCCATCCAGGGAACTGCACCACCTCGCAGAGAAAACCCTTCCACGAGACGTGGAGCCCGGGAGGAAGAGACAGTGCCCAGAGCGGGCGCGAAGCTGGGGAGGGCGGCGGGCGCGGGTTCGCGTATGTTATAATTAGGACCTGCCACTTCTTCAAGCCGTTGCCTTTCTGGGAAGAGCGGGAAGGGGGTGGCTGAGCTGACAAATCCATCCTCCTCCTGCCTGATGCCAAAGTTGAAGCACGTGACGCTCTTTTTCAGGGAGCCATCAGGCTCCTCCACAGGGCGATGCTGGACCCTGGGATGTGGGGCCAGGCAACAGCTGCCCCCAAGCTTCAGTTCCCAGGGGAAGATCCCTCTGCCACTCCAGGGTGCAGCTCAGCATCCCCAGCCTAGTGCCTGATGCACACCCCAAAGGGGGCCTTGCCAGTACCCCCCAGCCTGGGGCAGCTGGAGCTGCCGTCCATGGGGACCCTCTGCCCTCGCAGGAAGGGAGCACCCTCACCACAGCTCCCAGCACTGCCCCTCCAGTCCATCCAGGCTGGCCAAAATCAGACGGGATCTCTGCACATCCCATCGGACCACGGCTCCTCGCACGGGGGCAGAAGGTCACAGGGCAGAGGGTCTTGCCTCAGCTCTTCTCCCGCCACAGCCTTGCCCAGCACGTCCCCCTGCACTCCCTGCCCGCTGCCCTGGCGCAGATAAATGCTGCTTACAGGGAGCGAAGGGAGGGAAGGAAATGAGCTTTTCCTTTTGGCAGTTCCCGTGGTGTTTTCCCGAGCTCCTCGCTGCATTCAACAGATCAGCTCCGCTCCTTCCCTCCATCCCTCCGTCTCCACCTACCCAGGCCCTGCCCAGGGCACGCGGCCAGTGCCGGTGGGTTCCTCCGGTCACGCCAACCCTGCTTTGTGCCACCGCCAGCGAGCCCCGAGCCACAGGTCACCTGCAGAGCGATGGCGATGGCAAAGGCAGTGACTCACCCGCAGCCTCTCCGTCGCAGCCGCCGCCGAAGGCAGCGGGCATCCCCCAGCGCCGGAGCAGCCCCCGGAAAATCACCCGGCTGGCAGAGCACGGCAAACTCATCACAGCGGGGGGAGGAGGAGGAGGAGGAGGAGGAGGACGGCGGGGCTGCGCCCGGGCAGGCGGTGGGAGAGTTCTCCGGTTTTTCCCCACGACTGCCAACTTCCCCAGCGGCTCCCGACGCCTCGATCCGCCAAGGAGCGGGAGAAGGCTCCGGAGAGGGAACCGACCCCGTGCTGGAGTGGGGCTCTGCCCGGCCCCGGGGTGCCTCTGCGGGGTCGGGGAAGGGTCTTACCTCCCACAACCTCTCCAGACTGGAAAAGGCAGCGCTTTCAGCCCCTTCCCCGCTCTCCCGTCGCCCCTGCCCTGCCCTGCGGAGGCTCTGCAGGCTCTGCCCGCTGCGGCGAGGCGAGGGCAGCCCCCGCCGGCGGCTCGGCCACGGCCACGGCC
>VXBA01002447.1:404017-422016 GCA_013399895.1 Serilophus lunatus
CAGAGCAGAGGCAGTGGCAGTGTCCCAGGGCAGTGGCAGTGGCAGTGTCCCAGGGCAGTGGCAGTGGCAGTGTCCCAGGGCAGTGGCAGTGTCCCAGCCCTGCTCCCGCCCCGGGGCTAATCCGCTTTGCCAGGGACCAGATGGCCCCGTAAGTGGGTCAGGCGGGAGTGGGGGACACCGGGGAGCACCAGGGCTGTTGCACTTTCCAACAGCTACAAAACACAATCCTCAAGTGAAATGAGGTGAAAGAGGGGCCTGGGCTTGGCGGAGTACAGGGGACACAACCCCTGGTGCCCGGATGAGCAGCGGGCAAAGGGCTCAGGGCCACCACGGAGCATCCAGAGCATCCTGAGCTCCTGGTCTGCAGGCCCTGGGATGAACTTGCCCATGGCAAAGGCTAGTGAGAGGCCAGCAGGCCACTCAGCCAGGGGCCTGCCTGCTCCACTGCCTGTGCCCTGCCTGCCCTGCTGCCCTCACCCCCTGCCCAGCCCACACCGGGTTATTTTCCCCGCCCCAGCCTGGAAAAGGACACCAGCTGTCCTGAGAGTGGCTGAGCTGCTGTTCCCAGTGTCCCACTGGCCCCTCCAGCCCCCACTGACCCCACTCTTCCCAAACCAGTGCACAGCAGGACAGGATCCCCAGCCCCTCCCAGCCCACCACGGCCACGGGGGGCATTGACACCCCGTGGGCTTCCCACGCAGCCACAATCCACCAGTGCCCATCCCCTCCCGGCCTGGCACTGCCGTGCCACGGCTAAAAATAAATCCAGCCATTTCTAGGAAACTTCCTTGGAGGCACCAGCAGGAGCACCCGGCCAGGAGGAGCCCGGGGGGTGCAGGGGAAGCACATCCCTGGGAGCAGAGCAGGGGGTCCCCAGGCCCCTCCACGTGGCCAGAGGCAGCCCTGGACGCCTGCAAACATCCAGTGCTGCCCAGAGCATCCGAGGGGCGAAAACGGAGAGTCAGGGCCGGGGCAGTGCAGGGGCTGCTCGTCGCTGGTGACAGCCCCCCCTGGCTTGCCCCAGAGCGAGGAAGGGCTGGCAGGGAGGCTGAGGGCAGCGGTGCCACCGCTCCCGGGGATGAGGCACCTTCGGCACCGGGCTGGAAGCGGGCTCAGATGTGGAGGGCAGATTTTTAGCAGGAGAGCAGAGCTGCAGTAGCGACACGGGGTTATTTCTGCCCCCAAACCCACCGTGCCACCCCAGCCCCCCTCTCCTCTGCCGCCCATCATTGGGGACAGCTTTGCTGAGCCGCTAAGCTCCCGTTTTAAGCAGCTGGCGGATTTCCAGCCAGCACATCCCTCCCCGCGGGCATTCACGCCGTCAGCACGGATTAATTCTGCCCCCGGAGCGCGGGGCCGGCCCGCGCCAGCCGCTGCGATGGCACAGGGCAGCAGGAGCCTGGTGCCAGCCAGGTCCCAAGGGGAATGTGCAAAAGGTGGGGCACAGGTGGGGTTCCACGGCAGGACGCTTTTGGTTCGCAGGGAAAGGCAGGAACTCACCTTTGCGCCGCCTCTGCCCCGGGCTGGCACCACGTGCTGCCACAGGTGCCAGCGGGCGCTGCTGCTCTGGGTGCAGGTCCCTCCGGGAGGGGCTATTCCCATGGGAAGGGCTCTCAGGAAGGGCTCGGAGCCACGAGCACTTCTGTCCACAAGGGTCTCTCCTTAAAACGCCTCGTTTCACTGCAGGGTGCCCTCCCTGCCCGTGAGCCCATCTCAGCACCAGGCTGGTGGTGACATCCCTCCAGTTCCTCTTCCAGGCTGTGACTGTCCAAAGCCACTGCAGGGAGGGCTCTGGGGGGACACCACTGCCCATCTCTGAGCTCACATCTTGGGACAGACACCAGGCTGGAGGCAGAGCCGTGTGAAATACTGGTGTGTTTATTGGTTGGCACGAGATTACAGCCCACACTCTTGGCAAAGTGGCATCCACGAATTTTATTGGGTTTTTTTGACTCAACAGCCTCTCCCTTGCACACAACTCAACAGAGGAGACCCCAGGACAGGCCCCCAACCACCCACTGGCAGAGCCCAGAGCAGGCAGAGCCCTCCAGCCTTTCTGGAGACACTGTGGAGCAAAGTCAGAACCACACAGGGATGTGCTCCACCTGCCAGCCAGGAGCAGGCAGGACAGCACCTGTTATCCAGAGGCTCCAGCTGAGATCCGAGCCCCAAAGGAAAGGGGACGTGTTTTCTACTGAACACTTTTGACTTGGAGCAAAGATGTCATAAAAATGAGTCAGTAAGAAAAAGCATCCACTGAAATGCTCTGTTTCCAAAGTGCTCCTAGAGCTGTAAAGTGTTTTTGCAAACTATTTCACTTTAATTCATCCTAACTCCACCACGTGAACTTCACCAGGGGATTAGAAACACCAAATGCTGGAGTGAGGAACAGAGACCTGCAGCCAGGAAAATAAACCCAAACAGATTATGGGAATTACAAGCCCCAAACCATCTCGAATTCACAGAGAACTGAGTGTATCACGTTTCACTGAAGATCTCAGGCTTCTTTTAATGCTGATAAATTAGCAAGTTTGTTCTATGAATCAGCTTTCTTCCTCCAAACTCGCTGACAAGGGGCACAAGAACCTCCATGGGACGACTCAGCTGATCCCACCACATCCTCACCAGCCCCAGCCTGGGGTCTGTGGCTGCCCCTGATCCCCCCCAGGCCAGGCCAGAATCCCAGGGGCTCAGAGGATGATTTGCCTCGGGCTGCTCACACCCAGGTCGGTGCAGGGTCGGTGCCAGACTGAGCAGCAAATGCAAAGTGATCATTCCAGACCTTGTGATATAATAAACAGAGAATAGGACACACAGGAAGTTCAGGGAACACGCTTGGACCTCCCCAGGTTAATTTCTGAGGCAATTCTAGGGCAAATTTCTCAAGTATAATTTCAAAATTCCCACTTTACCACCAAAGAGAAACAAAAAAACCCTATGGACTAGCACCAAAACCAGATTTTATAGATTTCCTGAATACAACTTCAGTCCAGTTTCAGCAGCTACACCTCTCTTGGTTATGTACAGACTCCTGACACTCCTCCCAGCACAGCAGTGGAGGAGCTGGCCCTGCTGCAGCCCAGAGCAGCTGTGCTGGTTCATTCCAACGTCAGGGAAATGGGGATCACACCCTGTGAGTGTCAGGCCTTGGGGACAAGCTGTGTCCCAGGGGGTGACGCTGTTACTGAGCAGGAGGATGGAGCCAGGAGGGAAAACACAGCCTGGGAGCAGGTGCTGGGGGAGCCAGTGCTGTGGGGCATCTCTGAGGGATAAAAGCTCCTCACACAGCAGCACTTCAGTGCTTGGGGCAGGTCTGGCTGAAGAGACCCAGCCCTGTGATCCTCCCCAGCTCCAGCCACAAGCCCCAAAGCAGCCCCTCGCCTGGTGACCCCCGTGTGCTCTGCACAGGCCCAGCCACTGCCTCAGGCTGTGTGAGAGCACAAACACATCCCTTGGCATGGACAGTGGCTCTGAGGACAGGCAGGGAAAGCTGCAGCTGCTGGAGCTGTGCAGCCCCAGGAGCAGACACTGCCCCTGCATGCAAGGGCTGAGGCAAGGCCCAGAGCCCGGGCTGGATCTGGGGAGGGAAGGGAGGATTCCTGACATTCCCTACCCACATTTTTAGCCACTGAATACTTTGTGTCCACACAAGGGAAAAAGCAGCACTTGCAGATTCCAACCCCTTTTCATTTTTCCCTTTAGAGAGTTTAAGGCACATTCCAGCTCAGGCTGAATGAACACAGAGAGCAGGGAAGAGTTCACAGTGTCCACCTGCCCAGGGACACACCAACTGCTGCAGCTCACCCTGGGCACCCCCTGTGGGACCTTCCTCACCCCAGTGCCCACGGGGCAGAGCTGGGCTGACAGCCAGGCAAGGAGGGGATGCTCCACGTCAGGGTCAGGCCAGTCATGACATCCCACTACCCAGCTTGGAATAGCACCAGTTTCAGCAAGGCTGGGAGCCCAACACTCATCCCAGGGGGTTCAGCAGCTCTGGGTGCAGAACCAGAGCACGGGGACACCCTCCCACAGTACCCCTGCCCCTCACTCAGTGACTGTCAGCCCCAAACCAATCAACACCAGTTTGGATAAAGCCACTCCAAGTGCTGGGGTGTGCAGCTGGAGCAGCTTATGAGAGCACCTCAGATGCTGAGGAAGATGAGGATGGTGTGGTGCAGGGAGAGTTCAGGGAGCACTGGGCTAAGGCCTGGTCTGAAATCTGCATCTCTTCAGTCAAGGCTATTCCTGCCCCAGGAGCCATTTCCAGTTACAAGGCACAACATCAGCCACTCCGTGGTAACAGCATCAATTCATGCCACATTAAAACACTTTCTTGGCACAATTTATTTTTCTGACCCAAACAAATAAGCCATTAGCAAGTCATTAACAACATTCTACCCTAAATTGTCAGTTTAACAGCCCTGTAAAAACATTTTTAGTTTAAAAACAAAAGTGTGCATGCTGCTGATATTAAAACTGCAGTTACTCTTTCAGGAGTACCAGCTGTTTTGTTGCAAAGCGTTTCCAACATACTAATCTGTACAGCAGAGACCAAGACTCGTTGAAGGCAGTAGATGGCTGTGTCAGGTGCCTCGCAGGGCACAGGGACAGAGACTGGTGGCATCTTTTTGTACACTTCCCGATAGAATATTCAAGCCCTTTGAGAGTTTGCTTCAGGCTGACCAGCACAGAGTAAGAAAGGATTGTACATTCGTCTCTAAGTTGAAGTGAGCTGAACTGGGGTAATTTAGGCTCAATTCCAGAGCTACTCCTTGAAGAATGGGCTGTTCCCTGCCCGTGGTTTTCCATGTCAGCGATTGCTGGCACAGCTTTTGGCCTTGCTACTCCACACGATGAAAGCAGGGAGAACAAGGGAAGGAACAGAAGAGGGTCTTAAAATGAACAGCTGCTTGCCAAAAGCAAGGATACCATTCCCCCTTGTCTCAGGCTCCATGGATATTTCTATCAGATTTTCATATTATAAGTGCTTCTTGGGAAGAGAGAAAAACTCCGGAACAGTGAGTGTTTATTAGAATATTTTTTGTTAAATAAAGAGTAGGAAAAAAAAAGAAAAGGAAAAAAAAAAAAAAAGAAGAGTACTGCAGATTTAATTTCACATCTTGGCTCTGCTCTGACAAAGGAGAAGTTACTGAACTCAGCAACCACTTCTTGTCCCAAGCCAGGGATTAATTAATGCCCCTCCCAAAACTTGTACCTGTCCCAACCCACCCCCCCTCCCCAGCCCCAACCCTTCCCATTTTATTTCTCAACTAGACAACACTGTTGGCAAATCAAGACAGCATGAAACTTTACAGCAATAGAACAACACAACCCCACGTGAAGTGTGCCAACGCCCCGGGAGCTGTGCTGTGAGCAGGGGGTGCTCCCCACGGTGCTGCCAGGGGCAGCTGTACCTTCCACAGAGGGCACAGTGCCCTGCCAGCACTGCCCCCGTGCTGCAGAGCCCCGGGGCAGGGCACTGGACCCCGCAGGGCTCCCCCAGGGCACAGGGGGCTCCTCCGGGCAGCGGCGCTCACTGAGGTCGATGTGATGCTGCAGCACAAAGCCCAGGGCTGCAGCTGAGCACGGCATAAGGCAAGTGGACAAGAGAGACACGAGCAGAACGCGGCAGGACCCGGGACAGCCGAGGGGAGCCGCTCTCCAGTCAGTCTGTCTGTCTGTCTGTCTGTCTGTCCCTCCCCCGGCGCAGCCCCGGCTCCCGGCACGGCCCGGGGCCCACTGGGGCCTCGCTGAGGCTGTTTGGTTTTGGCCAAGGGTTAAAGACCAACTCCTCGTGGTTTCGTTCTGGTGAGAATGCAGAAACATTGGCGAAGCTGTCGGAGGAGCCGCAGGGATGTCTGCAGGTGATCCCAACTCTGCCCTTCACTTCAAGTGTCACTGCACTAAAGCAGGAGAGACTGGATGGGGAGTAAACTGGCCCAGCCACTAGCACTGTCACAGAATGTGTATTTTTAAAAAACAGAACAAAAGGCAAACAGATTAATTATGAACCCTTCTTTTCAGAAGCAGACCAGGATTAAAAAAATTCCCGCAAAAATAAAATGTTAGATCCTCCATCTAAAAAAAGTTTATACAGATGGGCTGCAGGTGACCCCCCCCCAAGGGTCTGAGCAGCACCTTACAGTACAGACTAAGACTTGAAGAGCTGATCTCACATTGAAGTCTTTTAATTAAAAAAAAAAAAAAAAGAAGTGGCTCTGGCTGGGGTGACACGAAGGGGGACACTTGGGACACTTCAGAGCACAAGGCAGAGGCAGGGCTGGCAGCCTCCAGGCCACGGAGCAGAGTACCAGGAAAGGGGCACTTCATGCACAAAAATGTATTTTACAAAATACAGATCCAAAAAAAAGCAAGAAAAAAAAAAAAAAGCCAACAAAAGAAAATCCCACCTTGCACTAAATCGCAGCACTCTGAACACTTGCTCTGCCCATGGCTGGCGTGGGGAGGAGGATGGAAACGGGGAGGGGAGGGGTCCAGGTGTCAGTCTGGGTTTGGAAATGGCGCTGGCAGGGATGCCATCAGTCATCTGATGTCGGACACGGAGCCCTCGGCGTACGGCGTGGTCATCACCGGGGTGCCGTTGTTGGCCAGACAGCCTTGCCTCAAGGTCTCAAAATATGAGGCCTGCACTGGTTTATGATACTGCAGAACTTTTATGGCATCTTCTATCTTAAACCATTCCCTTTTCCTTCCTGGGGGCAAAGAGAGAAGTCAGTGGGTGTGACAGAATGACACTGTCCTGTCCAGTGAGAGCGCTCCCGCTCCCTCCCTGTCAGCAGTCACTTCACTCTGGGCAAACTGGCAGCACAGAGACACTGGGGAATGTGTTCCTGGGATTCTCTGATCTCAGGGGCCTCCCACTCTAACCCACAGCAATGGCTCCCCAGCACAGCACAGCTGTTTGAGTAGGGCACTATATCCCCTGTCTTGCATGTCCTAATTAACCCCCCCCCACATTTATTTTGCTATTTCTGCAATTTCTATTCGAGTCGGATTCTCATGTTAAGAGAATCCAGGACACATACCAACACCACCCAGTTCCTATGGGTTTGCAAGTGAACTTAAGCTTCCTGTGGACAGCTCTCTTCCCATAAACCCCTTCCATACACAGCCCAGGGACAGTCACATTCCAGGTGCTGCAGCACAATCCCTCCTGGGAACAGCAGGTTCATTTCCATTTGGGAATCTGATTTAAATGCAGACATTTCAAATATGACAGGGAATGGTTAACCCACACTGCCCACATGTATTTCCTCTAGTCTCAGACAGGACAGAGCTTCCTGCTCTTTGCTTTGTACCTTCCAGTGCAAGAATTAAACACCAAACAGCTGCAGAGGCAGCTGGGCAGTTCTTAGGCTTGCCTTGAGCCACAGAGGTGACAAAAGCATCAGTGTGATCACAAATGTTTTTCCCAAGCAACCAAAGGACACACCACTGCGACCCTTCCTGGCAGCCACAGGGATTCCAGGTCCCAGAGGGATGCTGAGCTGATGTTTGCCTGCACAGTTGATGGCAGCAAGCACAAAGCTTACCAATATTGACAGAGTCCTCCCAGTCCTCCAACACTTCGGTGACAATGAGAACGTAAACATATGTCCTGTGCTTCCTGTCCCGGTTCTGGAAGGCAAAGGGAACAGATAACAGCAAACCTTTGGGGGCAGGGGGGGGCTGCCAACTGCCCACCACGGCCCTGTGGCACCTTGGGCACAGCTCCTCCCACGTTACAGCCTGTTCTTAGCCACTGGAAAGTGATGTGTGGAGTTCCTGATCTGTGGGGCAGGGGTTGGGGGACTCATAACTCAGTTCCTCAGCTAGGGAAAAAAAACAGGAGGAAGATTTTTATCTATTTCACACAACTGTGGAATTGCAGAGTCAGTGACAGCAGAAGGGGGAGAGGAGCTGTGTCTGGGACCTGCTCTGTGCACCTGCCAGGAGCACACACTGCCCTGGCCCCCCTGGGTGGCCACTGGAGAAGGAGGGATTCTGCTCCCTGGGGCCTGGGGTGGCCTTTGGCAGCAAGAAAGGTGTGAAGGCACCCAGAACATTCACTATTACACCAGTTATCACCAGTGATTTCAGCTGAAGTGCCCTTTCCACTGACCAAAACCCCTGAACACATCAGAGTGAGTCTGTACTTGCAGACAAGGGCTCCCTCCACAACAAGCCATTGTTACTCCAAGACAATTTCCTGCAACAAAATTTCAGTGCCCACATCTGACACTTACCTCAAAAATTCCCACTAGTCTTCCTAATGTCCCTTTCACTCCAGCCTGGGGGAAGTTCAAAGAGAAAACAAACATGTTTTAACAACAGCTCAGAACGTGTTTCCTGCTTGTTGTGCAGGACCAGTCCCTCAGCACAGGAAGAAACCCTTTAAAATTCTGCTGATCTGAAACCAACGTGGTCACAAGACAAGCAACAGAAATGGATCCCAAGCTCTAACCATCCATGCATTCCCAGGAATCTTTACCTTTTTTTCCTATATTCAAACAACCTTGAATTCAATCTGGAGGAAGAAGAAAGACGTGGGGAGTTACTTCTTGCATACCAACACACTCCTTGTGACCAGAATCTCCTCTGCAGGTTAGTACAGCCTCAGCAAGGGGAACATTAGCTTTGGGATTCAGCAGTTTTAACCCTTCAAAATTATAGTTTAAGAAAGTAACTCTGAAGTATGTGTAAGGCATCATTTACACCCTCAGAGCAACCTGACAGCTCCCAGGTATTTCAAGGACACCCCTGAAATAAGAACAATATAAACAACACTCCAATGCTGTGAGGCTTCTTTTTTTAAAAAAAATAATAAAATGGTTGGGTGATGTTAATGAGGCAAATTCTCTGTCCTACTGACCACTTGCTGCACAGTTCAGAAAAGAAGTTTCATTCCTGAGAAGATACTCCTGGTTAAGTTCCAGCCTCCTGAAAGAACCTACCCAGGTACCAAACAATGCAGGCAGAGCACAGCTCAGCAGCAGCTGCTGTGAGCAGCCCCAGGAGCAGAGGGATGGCAGCTCCCCCACTGCCATCAGTCCCAGCCACACAGAAATCCTTTTGGTCATGCACCCTCTGAGCAACACTTCTAGGAAGGGGCTTTTCATCTGAAGCTTTTCTGTTGTTTTTGGACACAAACTTTATTGTCTCACTGGTATTTGTGACATGCTGCTCAGCCCAGGAGCCCCACTGAGTCCCCCAGGGCTATTTCTGGAGCCAACAGCAATTCCATGAAGGTCAGTGTCCCTCAGTGCCTGACCTTTGTGGGTGAGCCCTTCCACCTCCTCTGCAAACTGGGGCTGCTGCCCTGGGCTCTGAAGGCAACTGGAAGGAAACACTTCAAATGCATTTCCCTCAAGGAATTCCTTCAGCAGGGGATGTATTTTTTAGCTGAGCCACGTCCACCAGCCATCGACCACACAGGGGAGAGCACAGGGCTTCCACCTTCACAAAATACAGCCACAGATGTGTCAAAAGGTGAAGTGTAATCAGATCTCTCTGTCTTAAGCCAGTTTTCTTCACTGGTTCCTGGAGAAGGCAGTTGAGTTTCTGCTCTCCTTACTTAACTGTAGGCACCAAATCAAAAGCCAGGGATGTTGTTGTGATGGTTTAGTGAACTCTCAAGCCTGACTAGAAATAAATTTATCTCCAGGCAACCAACAAGCCTGGAAACTAAGGATGAATCCTGCCCAAGCAGCCTCCCAGGCAGCTTCTCCCCAGCTCTAGAGCTGTGCTGTGGAAGCAGCAGAGGCAGGTGAGGAGCCCTTCCTTCTGTGCTGGGAAAGGGAGGTGATGGAAATATCGCTGCCTGCAAACCAGCATCCTCCTGCTCTGTCCTGCCTGGTCCTACTCACCCAAAAAGGAAAAAAAATGATGCCCAGACAAACATGGGCTGTAGAAAAATCCTGTTGGATCAGACAACTCGAGACAGGTTTGTTTCAGGTAGGAACTTATCACATGCAGCTGTAAATGAACAGTTTGATTCCAACAAACTTGGGCTGTTTTTATGGAGTGAATCCCTCCCAAAGTCTGCAAAGCATGTCAGCCACTGCTCCTGGAACAGGGGATTTTAAAGACAACATACAGACACCCAACACAGACCAAAAGGATTGTCAAATGCCTGTTTCTGATAAAACACTGAATGCCCACACCAGCAGGAGAGTCTCTGTACAATGGAATACACAAATGGAACTCACACAGTCTCACACAAGTCTCTAACATAAAAATTGCCCAAGACACCTGAGCAAATAATCTGTAGCTGTTATCACTAACACAGCAAGCTTGGGAACAGGCAGCAGAAGTCCCAGGCTCCTCTCTGGACAAGCTCCACTCCTCCTCCCTTCCCCTGGCCAGCAGCATTTGTTTGGGAGGGTTAAGGCACAGTGACAGGCTCACCCAGGACTGCAGCAGGGTCTAACCCTTAATGTGCAGCAGATGACTCAGGAATTTTCTCCTTGGTAGTAAATGGGTTGAGACTCCTCCACCCTCCTGGGCCATGACAATGAGTGTGGCAGAGGCAGCACAGCTGGTTTGGGCACCAGTCCCCAACCCTGCACTGGAAGGGCTGCCCATGGAGCCCAGGCTGCTGCAGGTCTCCAAGAACACTGGGGGTCCCATAGGCATTCCAGGAGGGTGCCACTGCACCCATCAACAGGGGTGGGGGGCACCAGCACCAGCTGTTCCCTCTGCAGGGGCCATCCCACAGCAGGAGTCCCTGGGAAGAGGACACTCAGGTACAACAGAGGACACACTGAGCCTGCAAAAGGAGCTTTTCTCCTGCTCTGCTGAACCAAGTAAGTGTCCAGTGGCCAGGGGAGCCCTCACTGGAGGAAAAGGCACATCATTCCCAGGCAGAGCCCAGCCAGCTGCCTGAGCAGCACACACTTCAAACCCAGAGGGGTGGGCTGGGAGCTCAGGACAAGGAACACAAATCCAGAGGAAATGAAGCTTTACTAGTTCTGCTGCTCATGGAACAACTTGTTTTAATAAAGAAAAATTGCTGAAGACATCCAAGAACAGCAGGTTCAGGTTTCAAAGCTGAAAATAAGTTGGGGTCAGATGCAAAAAGCAGCCCTGCAGCAACACCATCTGTTCCTCGGGACAGCTTTTATTTCCTTCCATCTGAGCTAAGGAAAATGTGGGTTGGAATTTCAGCTATTTTACTTTGCTCTATTAGGCTCAAAGCCTGCATCTACTACAGATTACTGCTGGGCAAGAGGACTGTGGTGGAACACCCAAATCCTTGCTCCCCTGAGGGTGTAAATCCCACCTAGTTCTGTACTGCAGGACACCAGGATTTGCTTCTACACTTGTGAAACAGGAATGAAATACCACGACAGAGTTAAGAACATTCAGACACTGCCCTTGTTTTTATGGTGTTGAGTACAGGGGGGAAGGGGCACTGACTCTGGCACTGACACTGGCACTGGGTGGGACCAGCTCTGGGGGGAGCTCAGGGCCATCATCTCCTCATCCAGCCATGGCCCCCCTGGGTACTTTAGAAGTCTTCCTATTTTAGCACTGAAAGATATCAATATTTGCATTCTAAATCACTAACAAAGTACATGAAACGGAAAGGATTATTTATACAGTGTGTTTAAGAGGGGAAAAAAGGCCTTGTAACCAGATCAAAGTACTATCACCATGGACCAGTTCTGATATTGGCACCAATTCCCTGTTTGATCACAGATCAAGCACAACTTATCTGGCTTTTGACTCCCATGAAGAAAGCACGACTAACACTCCTGCAATTCTATAAAATTTGACATTTATTAAGCACTTTAAGGTCAGGATGTGAAAGATGCTCTAAGAGAAAAATGAAATGTCTTTGGGTTTCACAGATAAGTGTGAAGGCCTTTTTCAAAATTACTCTATAGAAAGTTTAATTTAAGGCATCTATTTCTAAACCATGTTCTTCATCAGTAGCTCACACACATGAACCCCCCCCTTTTTCCTCCATGAGCACCAACACCTGTTTGGGAAGGGCACACACTTTATAGAAGAGTCCACCTGGAGTTCCCAGCTCTGACTACAGCATTTCCCAACAATCTGCCAGAAATAAGAGATTTTATTCTGAAAAGGCTGCTCTGACCCAGAGCTTGTGTGTTGTCTACAGCCACCAACTATGCCCAAGAGCTCCAGTCACTTCCAATTTCATGCAGACAACGTGGGCATGACAAGTGTTGGTACCTGTCTGCTTTAATACTTGTGCTGGTACAGATTAATATGGATAAGGACTACCTCAAACTAGGACAAGGACTTGAACTCAAACTGGGACAGAGTGATCACAGCCTTCACTCAAAATCAACTTTTTTTTTTTTTCAGAATAGTCTTCTAAAATTTGGAAAATCAGAAAGAGGGAAAAGTTAGATTGTCTTTAGATGATGATTATTCAGGGAATAACAGGGATAAACTCAAATACACACACAGTAAAATTAAAACAGGGGATGCAGAAGTTAAAAATCTTCGTTTAGGGAAGCACATTTTGAAAAGAAAATGCACACCATGCAAAAGAGAATGAATTGAGAAGAGACAGCCTATTGTCATCTTCAAAGGCCATGAGCAATGGGAAGGGTCACGAGTCCTGACAGCTCTTCCAACTGGCTCTTATTAAAAACTGCAAAAGGCACACCAAAGGCAGGGGAAGAAACTCCACACATTTCCTTCACAGCTTTGAGCAGCATGCAAAACACCTTCTTTTAGAATAAAAGTTACTTTGTGCTCAGTGATGTGGAGGAAAGTGGATTTTCCCCCTCCCAAGAGGAGCAGCAGACTGGACCTGTATCCTCACGAGTGACAGACACGTCTGACCCAGGAGAGAGGCAGAGACATCAAACCCCAGCAGAACTCAGCCTCAGCTCCAACCAGCCTGAAAACACCTGGATCCACAGGGAAGGGAGAGCAAGCCTTCCCAGCTGCAACACACACCAGCTTCCCAAGAGCCTCCTGAAGCCCCTCCTGCCACACCAGTAGCTGATACTGGGGAGGTGTGTGCTCCAGTCCTTCCCAGTGTTCCTGCTGTGCTCCAACAACATCCCCCCCCGGCAAACAGGCCCTGCAGCTTGAGTCTGGGGCTGTAGGGACAGTGCTGTGTGGGGATCCTCAGCAGCACCCGAGCACAGCCTGTCTGGGCTGCCCACCCCCAGAGCTGTGCCAGGTCATCTTGTGCCAGGACCCTCTGTGTGCCAGCTCTGGGCCAGCTCCCACACTGCCCAGGTGAGCCCTGGGGGCTGCCCTTTGCAGCAGTGGGGCAGAAGTGCCTCCCTGGGTGTGACTCACCCTGCCAGGCTGCCACGGCTCCACTTCCACTCCCAGTGGGCACCAGTCCACGTGAGCAGGGAACACCAGCCCAGCGAGTGGGATTATCCCAGCCAGCCCAAACCAGTTCCTGCCAGGGCTCCCTTCCAGCCAGGGCTGTCATGGAGAGAGCGTGGCTGTCCTGCTGCCCAGGGAGGGAGTGTCAGCACACGCTTGTTTTAAGGGCTGCACCTCCTGAATGAACCCTGGACTTCTGGATCAAATCACTTCATTATTAATAATACAGCTCGGGCTGTAAAAGCAGGAGTCTGCAGCTAAAAATATTCCTATTGTTCTTGTTCCACTCACTCTGGCTTGTAATGTGGTTGAAAGGTTGCCGAGTTACTGGAAAAGCAGGAGCTGTGTTACAAGCTGGAAACAAAATTTGCAAGCAGCAAGCCTCAGTACTAGAGGGACCTAGAGACACTTAAAAAAATACATTTGGACTGTACAATCTTTTTTATCTTTCTGATAAACTGCTAGGTTATAAAAACACCCAAACAGAAACACCCAGTTTGGCAGCTGCCACATCAGATGAGTCCAAGAGCCCAAACATTCAGCACTTTGTGAGACAGCAGCAGGTACTTCCAAATAATGCACATACCAGACAATTCAATAAAGCAACTACAGGAGAAGCTTCCTCCCAAGTGCCATCAATTAGCTCTTGATTTCTGCTCTGCACAGGCCACAAGGATTTATAACCCTCTCAAAAGCATTTTTAATCCTGCCTTATGTAACCATGGGCCTACTTGGTCATCCATCTATAATCATTTAATCTGAACACAAGCATCTCTCCAGTTTGTTGATATTCAGAAGCAAATTCTAAAGAGATGTTTTACATAAAATTCAGTCAACTGCCATTTGCTGTCTTTACACTTTTTTATGAAGAAAAAACCTGTTCTTCCAGCTTTAAGCCAAAGATATGCCTTCTCTCCATACAGCCCATCAATCTGTCTGATTTCCTTCCCAAAACAGCTTCAAGTGAAAAAGAAAAACCAAGTTAAGTAACCCATGAATACCTTAGGAACTTTTGCTGGTAACTTATGGCACATTTCACTCATTCACACAAACCTCACAATCTGTTCTAGACCAAACCTAAAGGGTTCCTGTCTTTGGAGTGCCTTTCATGGCTCAGAAGGGCTTATTTGTACCTTCTGCCCAAATACTAGACAGCTCCACAAAGGCACAGCTGAGTGTTGTTCATACAGGGAATACCCTGGCCTGTGCTGAAGTGACTAGAGCTGAATTTTGCCTATTTTCAGTTAAAGGCACCAGGCGAGGACGAGTTCATTCCAGCCCAGGAGGTTTCATTACATCCCTGTGCTGTCTTTACTCAGGACTCCAGCTCCCTGCCACGTGTGAGGGGGCTCTCAGAGTGACCCCACGTCCCCCCCAGCTCGAGGCAAAGCAGGTGCTGCAGGTGCAGCCCCAGGCGTGGGACACTCACCTCCTCGCAGACCTCGCGCACGGCGGCCACGCCGGGCTCCTCCTCGGGCTCCATGCCCCCCCCAGGGACAATCCATCGGTCTGGGTGGCGACTGCTGCTCACCAGCAGCACCTGCAGAGAGCACAGCACACGTTGAGGGGCAGCCCTTCACAGCCCAGCCCAGGCCACAGCTTTTCTCTGCACCTCTCACAGCCCCCAAACGCGGGCGGCGGGGGGACCTGGCTGGAGCTGGCCCTGCTGGCACCAGCAACAGGAATGCTGCAGGATTTATGTGCAGCTGGCTGAGCAGACACTCTCAGCCCCACTGCTTGCTGCTCCTTTGGCAGGAACCACCGAGGAGTTTGGCTCTTGGGTACTCGTATTTTAGAGGAGGGTGTTCAGTGAGGTACAAGCAAAATAAAAACCTTTATTAAACCACCGAAAATCCCCAAGGCAAGGGCTGCACAGGAGGGCAGATCTGTGTGAATGGGAAAAATGGTCCAACCCCCCCTTCCCAGGAGGGATTTGCCATACTCAGTGCTTTGTGGCAGTTCTTCTTGGGACACATTTTATTCTGGTGTGATTCTGCTCAGGTTTGGATTTGCCACCTTCCAGCAACACAAACAGTGACTGCTGCTCTCAAACTGTCCCAAAGAACAGTGAGACACTGTGCTTATTAAATCTCCTTGCAATACATCCATGAGCAGAGATGGAAACTAAAAACAAAACTAATACTGTTGTCCAGCTCTCTAAACAAAGCTCGTTCATTAGAGTCATCCTGCTGTACTTCATCATTTCACTGGCACAAAGCTCAGAGCCAAAGTGACTTGCTCCAGAAACTTTCCAGCATACCAGTCCAATTAGGTTCCAGGCCAGCTGTACCAGTGTCAGACATTTCAGAGTTACACTGTGGAGACACTGAAATCCCAGGCTTTACTGGGGAGACCAGTGCTCTGCCAGTAGGATATGAAAAGATTTGCACTGACTATCAAGAGGAATCTACCTACAGAATCCAAAATTAAACTCCCAAAACAAAGCCAAGCACGAGATTTCCAGGGCTTCCCAAGTTCTTTTATACTGAAAGTTCCCCATCTGCCAACTGACCACCCAGCAAAGGGATGTTTTTATTTTCCAGGGCCACCCCTCCCTGCTGGCTCAGCACAGGGAAAAGGGGGGCAACAGACCTCAACACCCTGGGGGTGTATGAACACCCAGCCCCACTTCTCACCCCACAGTTCATGGCACAAACTGCAGAGGGGTCACATCAACACTCTGGCACCTGCTGGGCCAACCTGTTCCCAGGCTGGGCCTGCCCTGGGTGCTCTCCAGTGTCAGCACTCCTGCAACCAGCAGCTTTCTGGGGATCCCACCAGTGATAAAGCCTCTGTCCTTCCCCAGGCACCCCATCCATGCAGAACACCCTCAGTGAGGGAAACATCCCCCCTGAGAGCCCTGGGGGCAGCAGCCAGGCCTGGGCCAGCACTGCCAGGCTGGCCCTGCCACCAAACCTCTGCCTGCTGCACTCCTGGACCTGCAGTCCTTCCTCACTCGTCACCAGAAGAGCCTGCACTCAAATTCCTGACTCCAGGGCAGCCACTGATTCTGAGGGCAAAACCAAAAGAGAAGCACTGGCCATTCCAAGGGTGTGTTTGCTGCCAGGTAAGGAAGCAACAGCTCTGCAGCTTCTGATTGCAATTCAGAGCTCCAGCTCAAAGAGAAAAGAAGAAAAAAAAGCTTAAAAGAAGCTGCAGAACCAGACCTTTGATACTCTGCACAGCACACTCCATGCCCCTGAACTCCTGCCACCTTCCAGTCGTGAGAACAAGGCCTTGCTATGGAACCCTGGGCACAGAGTGCTCCAGGAAACCTGCTCAGGCTGAGACAATGCCTCAGCAACACCCCAGGAGAACTGGGGGGTGTAAGCAACAGTGTGAGGCAAAGTAAATTAACTTCAGCTGCTCTGGCAGTCGAGCATTTTCTGAATAGAATTAACATGAACAACCCTTGCTGGGAAGGAAAAACCTGTCATTCTCACACTTTTATGTAATCAGACTATTTCCTGTTTAATAAAAAGGAAATCCCATCAGGAGAGAGCAGGAAACAAGCCCTACAAGGTCATTCTTTTAAAACGACTTCAAACAGGATATTGCCACCAATGAGCTCTCCCAAGGCAGAGGGGCTGAGTTCCAAACAAGGAGGAGACACTGCTGTGCTTGGAAAAAACACACTTCCAACAGCACTCCTGTGTCCTGATACACACAGTGCAGTCAGAGGGAGCAAGGAAAAGGTTGTTAGGATCCAAATCCCACCATGACTTGGGTTGGAAGGGACCTGAAAGGCCTCGGGACACCTTCCACCAGCCCAGCCCAGGGCACAGTTGGGTTTTCACTCCTTATTGCATAAAAACTTCCATTTGAATACATTCTAAAGAAGTTGATTTAATCTAAATAGCCACCAAAAATTACTTATTTCATTTTTTTTTAAATTCAGGCCTGAACAAAGGGGAAGGTTGGCCATTTCCATTTTATTATTGCCACGCTGGGGCATCTGAGGCTGCCCAGGCCTCTCCATGGAGAGAGGAAAGGGGACAAGAGTCTGTCCCTGGAACAAAGCTGGGCATCCCCAAAACACAATGCTGACCCCAAAACAACCTCCTGGCAAACCAACCTGCTGTGTCCACGTGGAGGGGTTCTCTGGTTTGCCCCCCCAGGAATAATGGGGCTCTGCAAAGCAAGAAACTGGGCAAAGAGAATCAGGCAGAGAATTAAACCCCTGTTAGTGGAACAGAAACATTCCTGGACTCCTTCATTCTGTGGTGGATTTAAACAACAGCAACCACCACCCATAGAGAAAAGTAGAGCAGCCCCAGTGTAAGGACCACGACTCCTCCAAAGAGGCCCCACAGCAGCACTTCAGCAAAGCAAAGGGCCCTGGGCCTGCTAGCCCTGGGCCCCAGGAGGAGCTGAGAACCTTCCAGAGAAAAGCCAGTGCCTGGGGAGCTGGCAGCCAGCACAGGGAGCAGCTTAAACCCGGGGTTTGGCCCTGGAGCCTCCTGCTGCCAGGAGCCCATCCATAGCTGCTGGCTCTGGGCAGCCCCTGCTCTGCCTTCAGCCTGTCCCTTGGTACTGTCAGCCTGTCCCTTGGTACTGTCAGCCTGTCCTTTGGTACTGTCAGCCTGTCCCTTGGTACTGTCAGCCTGTCCTTTGGTACTGTCAGCCTGTCCCTTGGTACTGTCAGCCTGTCCTTTGGTACTGTCAGCCTGTCC
>VXBA01002447.1:435907-474338 GCA_013399895.1 Serilophus lunatus
GGGGATGGGGTGCGGGATGCCGGCGTCCCTCGCGGGGATGGGGGTAGAACGGGGGGGATGCTGTGCAAGGATTAGGCAGTGCGGCGTGGGTTTGCACCCCCCCGGCAGGACACATCCCTTCTGCAAGCCAGGGAGGCTGGGGGGGACATGACCTTCACCCCCTCTGTGTGCCCGGTGGGGTGCTGGGGTAACGGATGCCTCTTCTGCAATGCTGCTGCATTCCCTCGGCTTGTGCCTCAGTTTCCCCGGCTGCAAAGAACGGGAGGGACTTGTGCTGCCCTTGCCATCGCTGCCCCCCTCATCCCATCACTGAGCCCCCTCCTTTCGGCACTGCCACCCCAGCTTCCCCCTTTCTGCCTCTTCCCGCTTTCCCTGTCCCCTCTGGCTCCAAGTCTCCTTCCCCACCAGAGACAGCTGAATTCCCGCTGTCCCTCCACCTCTCCCGCTCCCAGCAGCCCCATTCACCTTCTGTCACCACCAGCCCCGGGTCCATCCCAGCAAGGCTCAGGGGACGGGACCCCCGTGCCAGTGTGTGACGCTCTGCTCCCCCCTCCCTGATGCAGAAGCAGGGGTTGGCACCGCTGTATCCTCCATCACCCTCGTTTGCCACTTCTGGGTTTAATTGCAAACCTCATCTTTGGATTTGTGCCTAAACCCGGCTCTTGGGACTGCTCAAATCTCTGCTCAGTGTCCGAGCAGCCTTGTTTACCGCGGCAGGATGAGACAGGCTGCGGAGCTGGGAGGCCAGTGGAACCCCCCCAAGCAGAGGCTGTGCCTCATCTCCCTTCCCCGGGCCTGAGCCCACGCAGGGGGGTTGGCAATCCTGCTGCTGCCCCTCTCGGGGTGCTCATCCACATTCCCCATCTGCATTCCCAGCACACCATCTCTCCCTGAGGCTGCAGACTTCCCTGGAGAGACACACTTGCGTTATCTGCAAATGCCAAGCATACTTCCAGACACCCTTGCACAAGGCTCCTAAAATCCCCTGAAGACTGATAGGTGCCCTGAGCAGGGTGTCCTTGGGGAGTGCAGAGCCCACACGAGCTGTGAAGCTGATCACTGCCAGGGCTTGGAGAATCTCCCTTGGCTACTGCAACCTGGCAGCACCTGGCCCCCTGTGGCCTCCCCATGTGTGCTTGGGACACGTGGCTCCTGGAACTGCTCCGGGATCACTGGACCTCCTCTGCAGATGCTCTGCTTTTGGAGAGCCTGCAAGCCCTGGCCTGGCAGGGTCCAGCAGGTCCCCAGTCTCCAGATCCCCCCATCACTGCAGATGACCCCAGCGCAAGCCAGGAGGCTGCCATAGGCACATTCTGCCCGTGAGTCATTGGAAAAGTGACTCCCAGAACTTTCCCATCATTGCCTCTGTGCCCCCTCCAGGGTCCCGCTGCCCTTGCAGCCACCTCATGCCCCTGGCAGCCTGCTGGAGCACCAGGTCCCAGCCAGTGCCATGACACTGCTCTGGCTGAAATCCCGTGGAGAAACAGCCACCCCCCCTCGTAACGGGGACAGTCATCCCTTCCCTCTGGCCAGGGTTCAGCTGTTTGTCCCAGGGCTCCAGCCCATGTTGCAGCCAGAGGGTTTTGGCAGGGCATGCAGGAAGGAACTTGACATGAGCCTGCTCCCATGGACACGGTGCCCAGGAAGGACCCAGCCTCACCTCCCGCCTGGCCTTGGGCTGGGTTTGATGGCGAGGGGGCAGAGCTGCTACTCAAGCTGCTCAGCCCCAAGCCCTGGTGCAGAGGTGCCAGCGTGAATCAGCAGCACCCGCTTAACCGTTTCCTCTCAGGGTCCACATCAGCTCCAGAGGGGGGACGGGGTTCAGCTGTGCCACAGCCAAACCCCTCCACACCCGCTGGCTCCCCGAGCTCCCACCCTCGCCAGCCCCTGGGAGTGTTTCCCTGCCCCAGCCCTGTGGGACACACAGCCCAGCCCTGTGCCAGTAGGAATCCCTCAGCTGCCCGGTTGAGTCAGAGCTGAGCAGCAAACCAGGCACAGCTCCTGCAGCTGCAAAGCCTCTTGCGACACACACTGGCATCACCAGCTTTGCCTGTGGACCTGCCACCGTGCTGGGGGCACCTGAGCTCGGGTCCATGGCCACCTCACCCCCCGTGCATGGCCACTTTGCCCCTGTGTGTGGCCATAGCAGGAGCAGCTCGTGGGCACCAGTGCTGGCAGTGGCTGCAGTGCTGGGCCAGGAGCCGGTGCAGCAGCAGGGCAGCCCTGGAGCGTGGTGGGAGATGCTGCTGCCAGGCTCCCTTGAGCTCCCTCGGCTGTTTCTAGTCCATTTATCTTTGCCATGAGGGTTTCATGTGGCCATAGCAATGGTGCATCATGGTGGCATTTGGTGCTGCAACCCCCAACAGACACTCAAGCAGCTCTGTGCCAAGATAAGGGAGAGCAAATGACCTTTCCTGTAGCCAAAAGCCCAAAGCCCAACCCGCTTTCTTGGATTCTCACAGACCAATGGAGCTCCCAACGTGGCTTCCCCCTGCCTTGGATGCTCTCAGCAACAGTCATCCACTGCCCTCCCACCAAAAGGGCTCACACCTGGCATGAACCTGCTGGGGACAGGGTGGGGACACCGTCACACTCTGTGCTCTCTGTTCTTCCCCTCGTTGCAGCACATCCACCACCGTCCTGCCTTGGCCAGGGGCTCTTTGCAGCAGAGGAGCCTTCACCAGAGGCTCTGCAGCCCCTCCTGCCCCTGGTCCCCATCGGGCTCAGCCAATGTGCCCAGAGGCAGGATGACTCCTGCACTTAAGAGAGCAACCTCGAGATAGGGGACAGCAGGACTGGACTGTCCCACCTTCCTGGGGACAGGGCTCTACCAGCCAGGGCTGTGCTTGCAGTGTCGGCAGCACCGGCCTCTCTGCATTGCAGCAGCTTCCTGCCTGTGCAGGGTCAGTGTCCATGTCCTGGCCCCCATGGAGGGCAGAGATCCACCCTGCAGCACTGGGGCAGCAGCGGCTGTCTGGTGGGTGAGACGAGCTGTGCCAGTGCTCAGCACTGAGCAGCCTGACGGGAGAGACAGGCAGAGGGGTGGCTGCTGCAGGAGCAGCCCAAGGGCACTTGGGGCAGGAGCTGGGACAACCTCCATTGTCACTCGATGCCAAAAGCTCCGTGGCTTCTCCCCAGCAGCTCTGTGGAAAAGAGGGGCTGGAGTGCAGCCCCCAGGCCGAGGGTACCCAAGCAGCAGCACGTGGCTGGCATTGGCAGCTCTCCATGCCCTGGCTCAGCTGCTGGCTCTGCAGGCGCCAGGCATCACCGCCAGCCGCCCTGATGTGAGGTGATGGGCTGTGGCAACAGGGCCGGGGGCTGGCAGGGGGCTGGCAGGGGGCTGGCAGGGGCAGGCGAGGCAGCCCAGCATGGAGGGGGCACACACACATGGGTGGGTGCACAAGGATGGTCGTGCGTGGGGGTGCGTGGCAGGAGAGTGGCAGTGAGGAGGCAGTGTTAGCTGGGAAGTGATGCAGAGCCAAAAATAACCCCTGGGCTGCAGCTCGGACCAGGTAGTGGCTCAGAGCAGCAGCTGCAGCAGCCACATCTGCAGCGCCCCGGGGCATCGGCCTGGGTCTGGCACGTGGGTCCCGTGGTCCCTCCAGCCATGGGTGTGCTCCCACCTTGGGGTCCCCATCCTGGCCCCAGGCATGCTGGGGCTGTAGCCCTGAGAATGCCTTTGCTGTGCCAATGCAGCCTCTGCAGCAAAACCCGGAGCCAGAGGCCAGGGGCACAAGCAGAGACCCCGGTGCTGGGCACTGCTCCGTGCCCATGGCTTACAGGGCTGATGATCACACAGCACCCTGGGGCGTCCCTTGCAGACTGTGCCCCCGAGTGCTCTGCCACCGCTGCAGGTGCACCAGGGCAGCCCGTGGGTGCTCGGGTGGGGAGGGCAGTGGTGGTGCCCTGGGTGCCAGGCAGGGGCTGTGGGTTCCAAGCAGGAGCGGTGGCAGTGCTGTGGGTGCCAGTCAGGGGCAGGCACAGTGACAGTGCTGTCGGTGCCAGGCAGGGACAGTGGCAGTGCCATGGGTTCCAAGCAGGAGCAGTGATAGTGCTGTGTTGCCAGGCAGGTGCAGTGATGGTGCCGTGGGTGCCAGGCAGAGATGGTGGCAGTGCCGTGGGTGCCAGGCAGGGATGGTGGCAGTGCCGTGGGTGCCTGGCAGGTGCAGTGATGGTGTCGTGGGTGCCATGCAGGGATGGTGGCAGTGCCACGGGTGCCAGGCAGGCGCGGGCACCGTGTGCTGCCGGCTGCAGGGGGACGCTGCAGCCCCCCACCCATCTGTGCCTCGGCGGCGGAGCGAGGGACAGTCACGCGTTTATTTTTAACCGTCTGGGGAGGGCGGCGGGGATTGGTGCCTCCCTGGTTATATCACTAAATCCCTGCCAGGCCCTGTTAGTTCCAGCACAGCGAGCCCTGTGCCGCGCTCCAGTAACTGTTTCGGGCCCCCGTCCTCCTGGGGCCATGCCCTGCCCTGGCCCGTGGGCACCTCGGGGCCAGCTGTGCACACAGCTGGAGAGTGTGGGCACCCACCAGTGCTCCCCACGGACCCTGTGCCCCCAGCCCTGCCCTCCCAGCCGCTCCCAGGAGCACAGGAGAAGGGCACAGGCAGCTGTGTCCCCGGGGGAGGAATGGTGTGTGAGGATCACGGCCACATCCCTGTCCCGCAGCCCTTTTGAGGACAGAGCAGGAGGAAATTTGGGCCGTTCACGGGCACTTTATCCCCATCCCGGTGGCAGATGCCAGGCGGGACAGGCTCAGGGCTTTCCTGTGAGAGCACTGTCCGAATCCGGGTCCGGATGGGTGGGGAGAATGAGGATGCTCGTGGCCACCACAGCCCCCGCTCCGCCGCACGCGGTGCCACCCCCGGGCCCCTCGGCAGCTCCAGCAAAGCGGCAAAGGGTTAAGCCATGCAGCGGGGGCACGTGACGCGCCGGGGATGCCGTTTCTCTGAAGATCAGGACGGATTAGGGGGGAATATCTGGACGAGAATTTCTTGGGCGGCGCATCCCCCTGGCCCTGCCACGGCCCCTTGCCCAGCGGCTCCCGGGCACACGCGGTGCTGAGCCAGACCCTGGTTGGTGAACACCCACTGTGCTGCTCCCCGCCATTCCCTCCTGGCACAGCTGGCTCCGGGGGTTTGGATGGCACCAAGTGGGTGGTGGGCACTGAAGGACTTTGTGGGCCCAGAGCTGGAACGGGCTCTGTCGCCATGCCCACCTCCTGCAGCTGGATGCTCATCTGACAGTGTTGCTGGCAGGATGGGTGGGGGTCCCCTGCTCAGCCCCATGAGCCCCCTCTCCTCTCCCCTCAGTGCATGAGCCTGGTGTTTGCCCAGGAGCCATTCAGTGCCCACTCTGACACCCAAGACAGCACCGGGAGCCATGTCGGGTTCCTATGACGAGTCGGCAGCAGCCGCGGAGGAAACAACCGACAGCTTTTGGGAGGTGAGTCCTCGCCATCCCCTCCTCCCACAGGGCCGTGTCCCCTGGGCTGAGGGGGACGGGGCTGCCCTCCGTCCCCTGCCCGAGGCCATCGCTGCTCTGCTGGAGGTCTCAACCTCAGCTGTCCCTGGGGGGCGCAGAGCAGGAGAGGGGACTGGAGGGGCTTGAGTTCGAGCAGCCCCAAAGCAAAGCGCCCGCCTTGCACCCCCAAATTGCCCAGTGCTTCCCTGTATCACCCCAGGCCAGCTGCGGCTGAGCCTGGCCACAGCTCCCAGCCCTGCCTGTCCCCATCCCCTCGTCCCAGGTGGGGAACTACAAGCGCACAGTGAAGCGGATCGATGACGGACACCGGCTCTGCAATGACCTCATGAACTGTGTGCACGAGAGGGCCAAGATCGAGAAGTCCTATGCCCAGCAGCTCACTGACTGGTCCAAGAGGTGGAGGCAGCTCATCGAGAAAGGTACTGTGACTTCCCCAGGGGGAGAGCTCCCCTGGGACACCTGGGTGCCCGTGCAGCTGCGCCTGGCAGAGGTGGAGGGGTGAGGGCTGTGCAGTGACCTCCAGCTGTCCCCCAGGTCCCCAGTATGGCAGCCTGGAGAAGGCATGGGCTGCCATCATGACGGAGGCAGACAAGGTGAGTGAGCTGCACCAGGAGGTGAAGAACAGCCTGCTGAATGATGACTTCGAAAAGGTCAAGAACTGGCAGAAGGATGCCTACCACAAGCAGATCATGGGGGGCTTCAAGGAGGCTAAGGAGGCTGAGGATGGCTTCCGGAAAGCCCAGAAGCCCTGGGCCAAGAAGCTTAAGGAGGTGAGAGAAGTGCAGCACGTCCTGGGGCATTCCTTGCATCTCCCAAGTCCGGCTCTGTGTGCCCTGCAGGCAGAGGGATGGGCAGGGGGCTCTGACCATTTCTGTGACGTCCCTTCCCTCTCGTCCTCACAGCTGGAGACAGCCAAGAAAGCTTATCACCTGGCATGCAAGGAGGAGAAGCTGGCCATGACTCGGGAAGCCAACAGCAAGGCAGATCAGTCCAACACCCCAGAGCAGCAGAAGAAGCTCCAGGACAAAGTGGAAAAGTGCAAGCAAGACGTGCAAAAGGTGTGAGCCACTGCCCTGCTCACGAGGCATCAGGCAGGGGAAACTAATGGCAATGGCTACCACACTGCTTTATCCACCATCCATTCCCATTTTCCCATCCCTACCCTCCTGCAGAAGGGTGACGACTTGCAGGTAGTGCTCAGGGGAGTGTGAGCAGGGGATTTACCCCACTCACTCATGCTGGGCTCCCCAGCCCAGTGACCCCTGAATCAGATCTCTCATCACCCAGAAACGGCCTCTGAGGTGCTCAAGGTCAAACTGAGATCCCTCCTCCACCTTTGCAGACTCAGGAGAAGTACGAGAAGGTGCTGGATGAGCTGAACAAGTGCACCCCTCAGTACATCGAGAGCATGGAGCAGGTCTTTGAGCAGTGCCAGCAGTTTGAGGAGAAGAGGCTCAACTTCCTCAAGGAAATGCTCCTGGACATCAAGAGGCACCTGAACCTGGCTGAGAGCAGCAGGTAGGGAGAGGGGTTTCTCATGGTTTCTCATGGTGGTCACCAAGAGGTACCAGAGTGGCTGGAGAGACTGTGTGGGAGTCTGGTGCCCCCCAGTGCCTCGGAGGGAGTGGCACAAGCTGGGCATGGGCATGTCCCCATCCCACCCCACGAGGGCTGACCTTCACCCACAGCCCCCGCCCCACATCTCTCCCTGCAGCTACGCCAACGTCTACCGGGAGCTGGAGCAGACCATCCGCCTCTCGGACGCACAGGAGGACCTCCGGTGGTTCCGAAGCACCAGTGGCCCCGGGATGCCCATGAACTGGCCCCAGTTTGAGGTGAGCTGGGCCCCCCGGCTGGGCGCTGGCAGCCCGTGGGGCGGGCGCTCAGGGGCCGCTTGCTCTGTGCTTGCAGGAATGGAACCCGGACCTGACCCACACGATAACGCGGAAGGAGAAGCAGAAGAAGGGCGAGGGGGCGGCCCTGACCAATGCCAGCAGCACCAGTGAGACGGGGGCTCTGGCGGGTGAGCGTGGGAGGTGAGTGGCAGCACGGAGGGGAGGTGCCACGGCACAGGCACAGCAGTCTCCAGCGTTTGGGGGTGCAGGATGTCCTGAGTGAGAGCCAACCCCTGCCCCTCCCGCCTGCAGCGTGAGCAGCCACGACCGCGGGCAGACCTACAGCGCCGAGTGGTCGGATGACGAAGGCAGCAACTCCTTCAACGCCAGCGAGGCCAACGGGGGCACCAACCCCTTCGACGAGGAGGCGGCGGGGAAGGGCGTGAGGGTGCGGGCTCTGTACGACTACGACGGGCAGGAGCAGGATGAGCTCAGCTTCAAAGCAGGTACGGTCCATCGCCCACGCCGGGTCAGATGGGGCTCATCTGCTGGAGCTGTGGGTCCCTCCCATTTTGGTGTGAAACGCCCTCAAATAATTTCTGAGTTAGCCCAGCCCTTCAAAACGTTGCGTTGTCGGAAAGGGGAAGACGTTGAGTTGTCAGAAAGGGGAAGGCAGAAGCTGAGCCCAGACATGGGTGGGACTGGACCAGTGGTGGGACAAGGCATGTGTGGTCTCATGAATCACCCCTTGCTTCTCTACCCTACAAACTTGTGCGCTCAGGATCAGTCCTTGAAACCCCCAGCAGCTCCATCCCGGGGAGAAACAGTGGGTGGGGGAATCTCCAGCACCTGCAACGAGCTCTTCCCTTCCGCCTTCCTCTCCAGGTGATGAACTAACCAAACTCGGTGAGGAAGACGAGCAGGGATGGTGCAAAGGGCGCTTGGACAACGGGCAGTTAGGGCTGTACCCTGCCAACTATGTGGAGGCAATCTAAGTCTTGTGGTGTGCTCCTCGTCACCGTCAGCAGATAAATCCACCCTCCGTTGTCTCCATCTCTCCACCAGCCAACCAGCCATTCTGCCGTCTGGTCCTCCACTCCTCACACTTAGAGATTCAGACATATTTTCCGACCAAGCTTTTATTTTTTTAAGAGTTGTCTCCGAAGAGTATTTTGCATAGTTGCTTTCTTCTAAGATAATGTGAAGCGAAAGATGACGTTGTCCGTTCGTCGACGTTAGTTGATTTTTTTTCTGAGCGAAAAGCCGATACCTCAAGATCTTAAAGCCCAACCAGTGAGAGCTCCTGATTGGTTGGTTTTTAAAGATACTGAAATCATGAGCCGCCTTCTGATTGGCTGGAACTGTTCCGAAATGCACAGCGCCGAAGCTCCTGGGACCAACCAAATTCATCCCAGAAAACTGAGAGGGATTGGACTCTGACTCCATTTTTTTTTTCTTGTGTTTCCATCTTCTCTCCAGTTCATCCTCCCACCCCAAGCAAGGGGATGAATGTCCCCTTCAGCCCCTTGGCCATTCTTGAGATGCCCAGGTGAGGTGGGACCAGCCCTGCCGTGGAGCTTGGTGGCGTCTCCTGTTTCCTCCTCCTCTCGGCTGGGCTGTCGGCACACCTGGAGCAGGCGGAGGTTCCCGAGCCGATGCCTGGCCTGTGCTGCAGGGAGCAGCACCACCCTTCAAAGGGCAGGTATTCAGTGCACACCAGACCCAGGTGAGATGGCCCCAAAATCCAGCGCTGTCCAGAGAAGGACCAACTGCAGCCCAGTGCTGCTGGAAGCGCCTTCACGCCCAGCCTGGGATAGTGAGGACTGGCTTGGACGCTGCTGGGGACAGTCCCCATCCACCCCCTTCCTGAAGAGAGGCAGGAGCGGAGCAGGGAGTGGGGATGAGAATTGTCCAGCCTTGCAGGGCACAGGGCAGGAGCTGCAGCTGGAGGAGGAGGAGGAGGAGAAGAAGGAAGAGGAGGAGGAGGAAGGCTTGGCACAGGCAGCAGACCCAGCCCAGGCAGAGCAGCTCCCTGGTGAAGACAGCCGTAAACAAGACACACCAAGGCAGGGGAATGGCCGCAGGCTTTGCCCTTTGCTTGTCTCTGAGAAGCGGTGCCCTTCCTCCCCCTGGGCTCTGCCACCAGCCCCAGCATGGGCAGGAGCCCTGAGCCCCCACGAGCGCTGCCCCCAGCACGGCCACCCCTCCCCTCTGCCTCGGGTGCATTTGTCATCCTGAGCTCTCCCCTACAGATCATCCCTCATTTTTTTCCATACCATCACCCTTAGCAGCATCGATGCCATCAGCTTCCCGCACGCTCCTCCCACTCCTCTCCTGCTCCCTCCGTTGGTTTGTGAATTTTTTGGCCCCAGGGATCCAGTGTTCTCGTGGAAGCACCGTGTGCTGGGCACGGTGGGCGGGAGCCACCCGGCCCCTGCCAGGTACCAGAAAAAACCAATGTCAGAAAAGACCCAACCGACCACCTGTCTCAGCAATGCACCCCGGTTTTTGTACATTGATTGTGTAATTTAAGAAGTATATATATAATATATATATATACGTGATTGTATTTCCGTGGATACAACAACAAAAAGCAGCAAGACAAAACCGAGCTCTGTCAGCATCCTTAGCTCTGGGGTCTCCTTTGCCGCCGTGTGCCCGTCTCACCCCCCGTGGGGGAGGCTGGGGGGGTTATGAACCTCCCACAGTCACAGACACTGCACCCCCGGGGAGTGACACCCCCACCCTGAGGGTGCAGTGGGATGGGGGGCTCAGATGGATTGCTGGGGTCCTGAGGGAGGACAAGAGGGCTGGGAGATGGGGGAACAGCCACTGCCTTTGGGGTCTGCTGTGTCACTGCCAGACAAAGCCTCTGGAAATCCATTGGGTTGCTGGAGGTAAAGCTGGGTTTGGGGGCCGTTCCCAGCACTAGCTCCGACCCAGCACTCCCCTGAGGCTGGGAAAGCCCTGGCACAGCAAGTCGATGCCACCACCTGCCCTCCCACACCCTGCCAAAAGACCTGGAGAGGGACACGAGATCCGGGGCCCCAGCACCCCCAGCCCATCCTGCTGGAGCCCCTGCACTGGCTGCAGGAGCCTTGGTCTCGCATACAAATCACAAGACATATCTGGCTTTGTTTTCCCCCATTTTTTGTTTCTCCATCCCCTTTTCCAGAGGCCAATGCAGTTTTCCTCCTTCCCCTGCTCCTCTCCTCCCTCTGGCTGCCATCCATCCCTCCAGCTGGGATGGGTAGCAGGCAGGGCTCACACACACAGAGCTTGTGAGCAGCACGGAGCAGGCAGAACACAGGGGAGGGCAGGAGCCAGCACAGGCAGCTATTTTAAGGTAAAACCAGAAGACTGAGAACCAGATGTTTTCCTTTTTAAGCTCCCACAAACTATCCCTGAGAGCCTGGGCTGCCCCTCAGCATTCGAACCTAATCCACAATTCGCCGCCAGCCAAAGCCAAAAAACAAATAAACAAATAAAAAACCCTATAATATAAAAGATCGACATTTCCAGGTAACCCTGATTCTGGTGCCAGGCACAGGTGGAGCAATCCCCAGCTCTCTGTCCCAGGCAGGTTGTGCTCTGGATTTGCCATCCAGAGGGAAACAGCAAAGCTGCCATCTCCCTTTTCCCAAACTCCAGAATCAGGCAGTCCAAATAAAATCCAAATCAAGGGATTTATGCTCTTAGGAGGGTTCTGGTGGCCCCGTGCCCAAGGATAGAGGACCAGGCCTAGGGACTCCCACTGTGCACAGCCCCACACCTGCCTTAGCACCTGGTCCCTTTTGCAAAACTCTTGTTTTGCAATTCCTGCAAGAGGGGAGAAGCCGAGCGTGTCCTGGAGTGGAAAGCAATGGAAGGATGCACCTGTCCCTTGGGGATGCCCATAGTCCCCAGGGGCACAGCTCCCGTGCCCAGTGGCATCTCTGGGCTCTGCTCCCACCCGGGTTGGGTGCAGCCAGCGGGGGCCCCACCGAGGGCAGCAGTGGGTGTCTCCCTATCGCTGTGGGTGCCCCTGTTCCTGCGGATGCCATTGTCCCAGCTCACGCCTGGGCTTTGTCCTCCCTGAACAATGGCTGGGGCAAAGCCACCCGCAGCCAGCACCCGGGAGGGAGAGGAGGAGGGGGGGGACGAACCCGACGGCCACAGCCTCCCTTCGCTGGGATTGCCCAGGGGAGACGAGGGCTCTGCACGGTCCTTGCCCGTGGGCACCTGGGCATGCTGGGGGTGGCCCCTCAGCCGGGGGCGAGGGGGTCCCTGGGTCCGTGTCCAGCAGGTCCTGGCAGGGAGAAGCCTCTCACAGCCCGGCCGGGGTCCCTGGTGCTGGCGGAGGCTTTCCGTGGCTGGAGGGCAGGGGGAGGCAGGGAAGGTCCCCGGCCCCTCCTGGGTCCCGCCGCCGCCGCTTCAGACCGGGTGGACAAACTGGTAGACGAGGCGCTGGGAGATGTCGGGCTTGCGGATGATGCCTTTCTTGTAGTACTGCCGGATGGAGCGGCTCAGCTTGTCGTAGTTCATGGCCGGGCGGTTCTTGCGGATTCCCCACAGACGGGCCACCTGCGCTGAGTCTTCGATCTTGAAGATGCCTGGGAGAGCAGCGGGGCGCGGGGGTTACAGCCCGCCCTGCCCCAGCCCCCCAGCGCCCACCCCGGCGCCTCTGGAGCACCCCCAGCCCACCTTTGTCCTTGTTGAGCCAGCGGATGAAGCGCCCGTAGTTGTGGGGTTTTAGCAGCAGCTCTTTGAGGAACTGCCAGAGGTGGATGGGTTGCCCGGCACAGGATGAGTCCACCTCGCTGTCAGCCCAAGTGGAGTCACCTCCTGCCACGGGAAGGGATGGGTGAAAGGGAGGAAGGGAGAGACCCCGCTGCCGTGCACCCTCCCAGGGACCCACACAATTCCTCGTCTGTGTGTAACACACAGATGCCACGGCAGCACCCGGTCCGGTCCCCAGATAATGCAATTTAGCAGCGGGGGGACCCTCAGGTACCCCTGACCTGCCTGGGGCAGGAGTGGAGCTGAGCACACACAACTCACCGCAGTATCTCGCATCTCCCGGGGCAGCCTTCTCCTTCATCCAGGCGGCTGGAAGGGAGGAGAGGGCGGTCAGGAGGACATCTCGTGCTGCACAGCATCGCCCCCCCTCCCCAGCTCCCTCCCGGACCCGAGCACCCACCAGACTTCCAGATGTCGAGGTGGGCATGCAGGATGTCCCCGCAGGCGGGTGAGCGCTGGCAGAACTGCTCCTCGGACATGGCACACAGGTCCTTCCCTGACAGCTCCTGGAAGGACTTGCCGATCTGCGGCAGCCGGTACTGGTGCTCCGTCCACAGGATCCACTTCTGCACATTCCCGGGGCTCCAGTCCGTGGGGTCTGGAGGCAGAGGGTGACCGTGGCCAGGCAGCTCTCCACACGGCAGCCCCAGGAATTGTTGCCCCTCCCCGGGGGAGCAGCCGTGCTCCTCCAGACCCCGCAGCGGCTCCGGCCCCCCAAGGACGGCGCGGCTTTGGCGCATCCCGCTGGCCGGGGGCACCCACCTGCGGCGATGTTGAGGAGCTTGCAGGCCGTCTCGATGTCCTTGAGCACCTCGCCCACCACCATGCTCTGCACCTGCTCCAGGGAGTGCTCCTCCAGGTGCAGGCTGGCCTGCAGGTCCCCCTCGGGCCCCAGCCCCAGGCCCTGGCTGTCGATGATGGGGCACTGCTCCGGCTCCTTGCGCGCCTCCTCCCGCCCGCCCTGGGCGCCGCTCGGGGCCGCTCCCCCTGCGCCCTTGGTGGCCCAGGCCGTGCCCTCGGGGTAGAGCATGTCGAAGTAGTGCAGGCAGTAGGTGGGCAGGGGCTGCTCGGGGGTGCCGGGCGGGCTGGGGCTCTCTGGGCAGCCCCAGCCCCGGGGCTCGGGGTCCCGTGGCAGTGGCAGCAGCGCGGGGTCCGGCCAGATGAGGCGGCCGGGGGGCAGAGTGGTCAGCCCGGGGCTGGCACTGCCCATCCCTCTGCTCAGCGCCGGCTCCAAACCTGCACAGAGAGGAGAGAGGAGCAGAGCTCAGCCCAGCGGCGCTCCTGCCTTCCACCCAGCAGCGAGGCACAAAGAGAGGAACTAAGCCTGTTAGAGGGGAAAACCTCCAAAGAGCCCCACGGTGCCCCATGAGCCTCGGGATGAATGAGGGCTCGGGGTCAGCCACGGCTGGGGGGGCTGTCCTCAGTTTGGGTGGACCAGCAGCAGCAGCCAGCAGGGAGAAGGAGCCCAGGAAATGAGCAGGCTCTGACCCCTGGGGTGTTCAGGGTCTCCCCATGGATTGCACCCCAGGCTGGCAGCAGCTCAGGCCCGGCTGGAGCTGAGGCCCTGGCAGAAGGCAGCAGGGGTCAATGCAGGGGCCCCCCCTGATACCTGTACAGGGCAGTCCTGGGCTGGCAAGGGGTGCCTGACCCACACAGAAATGTTTCTGTGCGTGGAAAACGTCCCTTGCTGCTTCTACCTGAGAGTGCCCTGACACAGCAGCCCCCAGATCCAGAGCTCCTGGCAGGACCCAAGCCCAGCACCACAGCACCCGGCCCTTGGTTGCCAACGTCAACCCTTGGATGAGAACTTTTCTTGCAAGAAAGGATAATTGCAATTACCTCTCTCTTGCAAGAAACACTCTATGTACACAGGGAGTCCTGAAGGCCGTGGAGAAGAGGATGAACCTGCCGAATTTCCATGGCAACACCAGGGAATGGCTCCACCCGTGGAGGCTCCCCCACAAGAGCCATCCTGAGGCTTTGGGAAGGGGAAGCCTCTGCCAGGGAGAACCTGGTTATGGGCATGGCCAGGGCACTGCCCAGCTCCTCTGCCTCCAGCATTGCATTTTAAAAGAAGAAAAAGAACCATCCCAAATTGATGGTTTAAAAGCAGAAAAAGGAGCTTTAGCAACAGAGCTGGCACTGGGAAAGAAGCATGCAAAGGCTAAATCCCTCTAAGGAAACCAGGCAGCCCTGAGGGGGAACAGGAGGTGGCGGCCAGGGAAAAGGTTTGCTCCAAACCCCAGCTGGCACTGCAGTGAGGAGGAGGAGGGAGAAGAAGTGTCCAAACCACTGAGCTGCCCCCACCACCCAGTTTCCCTGAGAGATGGAGTTGGCTTCCAAACCTCTCCTTGATTTGGTCGAGATGAAAAGAGCTTTAGGAGATCAGCTCTAAATCCAGGCTCACGCTGCTCCCAGCACAAAAGGGAAGTGGTAACAGCTTGTGCAGCTCCTGCTGCTGCACGGTGCTGCCCATGGGGTTGTCTGGGGAGGGATTGGGGGTCTCATCCCAACGCCTCTGGGATGCCCTGAGGTCATGGTGCATCCTGTGCCCTCTGCAGCCGTAAACCGGACACGTGGAAGAGCAGGGCTGTGGAACCGTCCCTGGACGTGCAGCAGGATGGACAGCCCCATCCCTGTCCTAACCCTCATCCTGTTCCCCTCTTCCCAGCTAGGACCAGAAGGACCTAATCCCTTGGGAAGTGTCCCCAAAAGCCCGTGCTGTGCCCCGCCAAGGGCACTGTACTCTCAGGGCGGGGGCCACTGTTTGACTTTCTCCCGCTCTGGTGTGCAGGGAGCTGAGCTGGGTGGGACCTGTTTGCACTGAGAAGCTGCTCTGGGTGGCCGCCTGCCTCTTCTTTTCTCTCCCTTTTTGCATTTCCCTGGAAAAGGAGATCTGGAGGGGCAGCCCCAGGTGCACCGACCCACTTGGCACCCCAAAGACCTTCCCTTTCCCTGCCCAAGCTGGACGTGGCCGTGCCGGTTGTTGCATCAGCCTTGGCAGAGGCTCCCTGGCTGCTCCTGGGCTGAGCGTGGCCCAGGCTCCACAGGGAGAGGATGGGGCAGCAGGTTGTGGGGCTGGGATGGGGCAGCAGGGCTGGGATGAGGTTCCTGCACTCCCCAGGGCACGGGGCCAGCACGAGCCTGGGGCTGCAGGGGCCCGGCTCCATGCAGACCTCCCAGCCAAGGGAGACAGCGGTGGGGCCAAGGACCCCTTGTGTCACTCCAAACTCTCCTGGTAAATGCAACACGCCATCATTCAGGGTATGGCATGGGCACCAGCAATAGTGGAGGACTGGGATCAGCCCTTGGGAGTGAGAAAAAAAAAATAAATCAGAAATTTTCCCACCCCCCACCCTCGAACAATGGGTCCGTTAATTAAAATGAAATCTGTGGTGGAACAGGTTGTGCCGGAGCGGCCGGGAAGCCCGCGGGGGTTGGCTCGCTGCGGGAGGAGATGCTGCCCGCGGCATTCGGGATGTCTCCCAAATCCCCAGGCACTTCCGAAAGCCCTTCCCAGGCAGCGGGAGTGGGGGGCCAGGGCCGGGCTCCAGAGTCACCTCCAGCCCCAGGCTGAGGCTGGGGACAGGGGCGTGGACGTGCTGTGCTGTCCCAGGAGGGACTGGGGACACGGGGACCCAAAGCTGTCCCAGAATACCTGGAGCAGCCTGGATTGAGCAGGCAAAGAGCCCTGGGGTCCCTGCATGAGCTGGGTCTGCACCAGGGACCCAGGTGGGTGCTCAGAAGCCTCTGACAATTTGGTCCTGCCAGCATGTCCCATCCACCCTGTGAGCCCCACGGTGCCAGCCATGCCACGTCCCTCCTGGCTGCCAAACCCTGTGCCACGCACCCCTCTTATCTCTGGGTGGAGAGAGGAGGATTGGCCAAAACCTCCCTACAGCCAGGGCAGGGACTGGGGACAGTGTGGGGGGGGCTGGGGAGGTGACAATCCGGGGGTTCTGAGGAGGTGACAGCCTGGGGGTGCAGCTCTGGTACCCATGTGGTGACAGGCTTGGGGCCAGGACAAGCCCCAGCCTCACTTCTGTGTACACCCAGGAGGGATGCAGCTCATTCCAAGGGTCCTGGACCCTCAGCTCCCCACCAGCCTCCTCCAACACCACCGAGATCTCCCAGCTCCTGCTGCCATTACCTGCATGGCTGCTGGCACGAGGGCCGGGTGTCCCCACGGGTGCCCACGCCCCGGGTCAGGCTGCCCTCTCCATCGGTGCGGGGAGGCAAACAGCAGCGGTGGGGGACAGGCAAAGGCGCCGCTGACCTGAGCAGAGCCCAGTGCTCGGTGTCCCCCGGGTGAGCAGCAGAGCTTGGTGTTCCCCATGAGGGGCTGGGAGCCCCTATTTATAGCAGCACCTTCCCCCCCGTGCTCCCGGCCCGTATTGTGGGGATTTGGCAGCCACGCAGCGTTTGTGTTTCACTAACCGAGCAGAACCACGAAAAGCAAACCCGGAGCCAAAGGGACCTTGGGGCTGACAAAAAACGCATCCATCAGAAAAACGACTGGGACAGCGCAGGGCTGGAAAAGGGGCTCATTTCCACGGAGACATCCTGGGGCTGGCAGCTGCTTGACAGCCACGCAGGACCTGGGACACTCCATGGCTGGTCAGTCACACGGTGCCCCAAAGCACATTGTCCCCCGCCTGGCACAGGGGCTGGCAGCGCCCTCGGGGTCCCCGCTGGTGGTGGGTGGGTGTGGTAGAGTCAGGCCAGGCTCTGTCCCACCCTCCTTGCCTGCACAGAATTAACGAATCCCATCTCACTGGAGGTGCCGAGGCACAGCCTGTCCCTGGTTAGCTGTGATGGCACGGGACGGCGCCGGGTCCTCTCCAGACTGGCGGGGAAAGGGCTGTAGGAGCCCCCGGAGGGCTGCGGGTGGGCTGGGGCAGTGCTGGCGGAGCGCTGGGGGTCGAGTCTTACCTCGAGGGTGCGCGGGCGGCTCACAGCCCCCGCGGGTCCCAGCGCAGCGAGGGAAGGGGCATCCCCGGGGCACTGGGCGCGGCGGCTGCGGGGGGCATGGCCCCGAGGGGGGCAGCCGGCAGCCCCTGCCCGGCTCAGCAGCGGCCCCGCAGCCGCAGGACGGCTGGGCTGAGCCGCATGGGCCTCGGCAGGACGGGCACGGAGCGGGCACCGGGATGGGGCACCGCCGGCGGCTCCGGGAGGTGTGCGAGGGGGACTCCGGCGCTGAGTGTCAGGGCTCAGCCAGAGCCTCCTTCGCCCATTATATCCAATTCCTTCCTTATTTACCTGAACAAACAAGTGGTGCTTACCTCAGCCAAGGTGTTTGAACAGCCCAGGCCGGGTTAACCCTTGGCAGGTGCATCCAGGCACGAGGCTCGGACCCAAATGGTCCCTGGGAGGCGAGTGGGGAAAATCCGTGTGCCATTAACCCCTTCCCACCCTCATCTGGGACTCGACCAAAGGCTCCTCCTGGAGTCAGAGCTGCAGCACAGAGACCTGCCACATGCATGAGAGTCCCTGGCCAGACCCTGCAGCATGCCACAGCTCCCAGAGCAGGCTGGAGCATCCCTGAGAGATACCCCAGGAGCATCTTCCACCCGTCCCCTGACTCAAACCCCGGGACCATCCCCTACCCAAGGTCTGTGACCACGAGGGGTTTCTGATGGAGCCTGTGGTCGAGGGGGCTCAGAGCCTTTGGGGATGAGGGGAGCCCCTGACACCACTCCAACCCTCCTCTCCCAGGGCCATGGCACTGTCCTGTGCCCCGGGGTCCCTGAGTGTTGCCTGCAGGCAGGATGGGGCACGGGGGCATGGCTGGAACGTGCAGCACTCTGGGGCCAAGTTGTCTCCACCGGCATAAGCAGGAAAAAGCTGTTCTGAGCGAGACAGACACCAAGTTGGTATTTATTGTCTTTTTTTTTTTAGCACATGAAGCAGGCAGGGCAGTTCAGGCTGTTCTCCCGTGCACGTTGTGCTGCTAAAACCCAACTGCCCTGGGCCCTAAAACCCCACGTCAGACCAAACCCCACCACAAACACCCACAGTGCAGCTCAGGTCGGCCCCACGTCACCACGTCCTGGTGGCTGCCTGGCCCATCCCCTGCCCGTGCAGCAGCAGAGCTGCCGCCCCCCCTGCCCTGACCCGGGCCAGTCCAGCAGGGCCGATAAGCCATCCATCAGAAATGTTTGCCAGGAGGAAAATAAAACCCTGGAGGAAGGCGACCCCGGCCTGAGAACTGGGAAAGGGCTTTGCCACTATCAGCAGCACCAGGAGTTTCTGCTTCCCTTTGAAACCCCTTAATGTTATCTTATCGTGGGGAAAGGTCCCCCCCGGCTCGGGGCTCCTGCGTCCCAGGGGAGCTGTTTTGGTAAACACAGCCTGGAACACGTGGGGGTGGGGGTGGGGGACACGGGCTGGGGAGGACCCCGGGGGAGCAGCTGTGTTAGGAAGCCACCAGCTCCTCGTCAGGTTTTTCCAGGCGTGGGGCACATGGGATGGGGATGTGGCACAGCCAGGAGGAGGTTCTGGGCCACCCAGTGCCCCCTTGTTTGTCCTGACTATTGGCAGCCACAGCAGAGACCTCGGTCCCATTTGGAGCACCCTCTGCTTTGGGCAAGGCCCCATGGGCACCCAAACCTTCTCCAGGGTCCCATGCCAGCATCCCCTGAGGGCACCTGGGGCAGGAGAATCCCAGGAAAGCCCCAGGGCACAGACACTTCGCCATAGCACAGAAATGCTGGTGTCCTCTTGAGTGTGGAAACTGAGGATGCAGAGGGAAATCCCGAGTGAGCTCTGTGCCAGGCTCACACAGGCCACGCTGGGGAGCCATGGTGGCCACCCCGCCCTTCCTGTGGCCACTCCACACCACTGCCCTGCACGAGGGGCACGGTTGGTGAGCAGGTTATGGTTTGCATGGGCTCTGAGAGCTGGATTTGCTGTGACATCACCCCTAGGTCATCCTCTTTCATTGGATTTCACCAGAGCACCTGAAGGAGTCAGGAGCAAAGTGGAGGAGAGCGTGACTGGGGACACTGGGCAGGATGTCACCAGGCAGAGGAGATGCACCAGCAGTCTGTGCTTCGGAGCATCCCAGACCCGGGTCACACCTTGGTCTGAGAAAGCTTTCCCTGCTCCCCTTATCAGTAGCACAGGGATCTTGATAACAGATTAAAGGGAAAAACATTTGCTTTCCCCAGCTCGAGGAGAGCTGGGCAGTGCAGTGCTGTGAAACCAGGGGAAAGGCCCCACAGTGACACCTCTGCTTCCTTCCCGCGGGGTCGGTGGCCGCAGCTGCCCGGTGCCACCCGCTCCAGCTGTGCCTCCCGCCGGGCTCTCCCGCCGCCTAAAGCGATCGCAGCTCGGCGCAGCTCTGCTTGCATGCGAACCAGGAAAGGGAGGGATCGCAACACCCGAGGAACAACAAAAGAGGGAAATGAAGTCTGGCTTTTCTGCCCCATGTGAGCAGTTTTCGGTGCTTTTTCCTTGTCCTGCCTGTCAACCCCTGAGCTCCGATTCCGGTGCCTTTAGCAGCAGCTGAAACTTCAACTCTTGGGAACTCGGCCGGAGGGGAGAGATGGAGAAACGACTCATGAATCAGCCTGGAAGAATCTCTGCCCACCTGCTTGCAGCTAATCTCTGGCTCCATCACAAGAATAATAGATAAGCAGCCATGTCACATATAATAAAACTATTGAAGGCCCTTGATGTCACTGCACAAACCACAGAGACCACGGAGCCTGACCCGTCCCCACACGCAGTTGTGCTTCCTGCCCCTGCAGTGGTGGGGCTTCCTCTGCTCCAGCTCCTGCACAGCACCTGGGGCCAGTGCTGGGCCCCCTCCGGGCAGAGCTGGGCCCCCTCCGGGCAGAGCTGAGCCCCCTCCGGGCAGAGCTGGGCCCCCTCCGGGCAGAGCTGGGCCCCCTCCGGGCAGCCTCACCCTGCACCCCATGTGTGAGGCAGGGTGAGTCCCCACTCCCAGGCTGCAGGGGTGGCATGCTCAGACTTTTCTGCAGCCCAAGGAGACTGGAAATGGTTGCAATGGTACCTTTAATGCATCCACCCCACATCTTGGAGGGGACTCAGGAGGTAACAAGGCTCCTCAGCAGAGCCCAAAGTTACCCCAAGGGCCAGGGAGCACAAGAGCAGGAACCCACAGGCAGGCACAGAGGGACTCTTCATTGTGTAATGACCCCATGCAGATCTACCATGGAGTGTGTCCAGACCTCCTGAACTGGGATCCTTCCAGAGCTGAAACCGCCTGCACCCCCTCAGACTCCTCCTCATCCCAGTGAGATATTCCCACTTCCCAGACAGCCCTGGAGAGAGCAGGGCCGTTCCTCTTTATTGCCCCCATCCCTGGCTCCCCCATCTCGCAGCTGCTGCCAGTGGTGCCGTTTACGGGCCGTGTGTGTGCTCGGGGCAAACAGCTGCTATTGCGGCAGCACCCGCCCATGGCCCACCCTGATAGAGGAGCCGGGGCTGCTGCTGCCCGCGCTCCCCACTTGTGCACTCTGCCCCTGCTCGGGCTGCTCTGACACGGAGGGGTCGGTGCTCACCCGGCCCCGTGCAAAGGCTCTTTCATGCCCTGTGGTGACCGGAGGTGACAGTGCTCGGCTCTGGGGTGTCACAGCCCCGCTCCCGCAGCCCGCCTGTGCCTGGGAGGAAGGGCAAGGTTGGCAGGGTGAGGACACCGGGGTGATGCCAGGACCCGAGCCAGCCTCTGGGCCACGGGCTGCTCACAATTCCCACCCCACCGCCCCCCTGGCGCCCCCCCGGCTCGGGTGCCAGCTGGGTGAGCTCTGCCAGTGCAAACCCGGCTGCCGCAGGGCAGGTCGCGGGCACGCGGCCGGGCAGGGAGCGCTGGATCCACCACCGTGTTTGCTGTTCCCTGCCCAAAGCCCTGCTCTTTTCTTCCTCCGGTGGAGTTGAACTCCTGCTTTTGTCTCTCGGGATTAAAAGCCTGGAAATGGCTGCGGGTCGCACGGTGGTGCCAGGGAGAGAGGGCTCGGGGCAGGCTGGGCGCGCCCCTCTCACGGCAGGGTCGGCAGAGGTCACAGCTCCCCCCGGACCCTCATCGGGGATTTGAAGGGCAGAAATCCCCGTGTGGGCAAGGCTCCTGCTCGGGGGTCTCCACGCAGTTGCTGCATCAGCACAAGAGCCCCGGATCACACCCAGCGAGAAAGAATCCCCCCAACCGCCCCCTCCCCGTGCAGACACTGGTGCCCTCCTCGCCACTCACGCCGCTGGCCCAGCGCAGCCCCCCTGTGCCACGGGCCCGGGGCTGCCGGGCAGCAGCAGTTCCCAGGCACGCACGGGCAGCCAGGTGAGACGGGCCGGGCCCGCCGCCAGCGCACGGCAGGTTGTCTTTTCACACAGCCCCAGTGCGGGGCCGAGCGGCAGCGGAACCCTCGGCGGCTTCGGTTCCCACACTGGGTGCCACTGGGAAATGCAAATTCATTCTTCTGCCGCTGGTTCTCCCCACATGCAAAACGATCCTCGGGCACAACGGCCCCACGGAGCGTCAGCCCAGAGAGCGTGGGAGCTGCTGGGCAGGGAACCCACCCGGGGGGCAGCGGGGGGCGCAGGAGCTCCAGCGCTCCCCAGGACGTGGGGGCAGAGCAGCACAGGGTGCCCCCAGAGCAGGGCAAGCTCTTGGCAGCACGTTCCCCCCGGTTCCTGCAGTGCCCAGCCAAGGAGAGCCTGCAGAAGGTTCTGGCCCGGGGGAAGACCCTAAAAGCAACACCAAAACCCAGACTCAGCCCAGTCTCAACTCAAAGTAAGAGCTGGTGGGGCTGGAGGGCGAGGGGCTGCGTGGTGAGCCGAGTGCCCCACCCCCCTGGCCCACTGCTGACCCACTGAGCCAGGTTTGCAGCCCCAGGGGAGCAGGGAGGGGAGGGCTCCCCCCGCTCCCCTGTGCAGAGGGAAGGGATGAAGCGGCTCCACATCCTGCAGCGTTCCACGAAGCTGTGGGTTCCCTGGGGCTGGAGTGGGGCCGGGAACATGGAGCTGCTCAGCAGAGCCAGCTCTGACTCAGCCGTGACTCACCCGGCTCTGAAACGTGTCACTCCCGTGAGCATCTCCCAGGTCAGGCACCTTGTCCCGGTGCCTCAATGAAGAGTCCCATAGGGAAAAAGAGGTGTGGGAGGGAGGCGGGACCCCAAATGAGGTCCCATGTCCTGCCTTTCCCCACTGCACAGGCTCTGGGCTGGCCACAGAGCATGAGGAATTTATTTTTCCCTGGCAAACATGATCCTGGGGGCAGCTCATGGGCATCCCTGGACTCATCAGCCTCCCTGACAACGTGAGGAGCCACCGTTCCTGGAGCCTGGTTTGGGGAGGAGGGAGCTGTGATGGACAACAAGAGCTGGACAGAGCTCTCCTCAGATCTGGGCCCCAGCACCCACCAAAGCCTTGCCAGAGACAGGCAGCATTCCTTGTGGCACCCCTGGTTTCTCAGGGCAGGATATTAAAGCATGAAGCTTTAAAGTTCCACGAGGGAGCAGATCCAGAGCTCTGGTCTCAGAGTGGGACATGACCTGAAATGATTCCATGTTCCCCCCGGAGGGCTGTCCCAGCCCCAAGCCTCACTCTCCCCATCCCAGAGCTGGCTCAGGCACTGGCAGAGCAAGGACGTCTCTTCTCTCTGCAGTGGTGGATTTTGAGGGCAGCAAAATGTTTGTTCTGTCAATATATGCCTAATCCTCCACCAAAAGCCGATGAAAACGCCACGGAGGGGAAGGATGGGAATAAGCTGCCCTTTGAGACAAAGGCCCAGTGGTGACAGCCCCTGGTGAGGGGAACAGGAATCCTCCAGCAGCACCCCAGTCCTGGGGGCATCCTGTACAGGCAGGGCAGGGGGATGGCTCTCCGTGGAGGGGGATGGGCTCCACCTACAGCCTGGCCCTGCCACAAACCCAAGCAGAATCTCGAGCTCCAGGCAGGAGGTGCAGCAAATACTTCCTTGCTCCACAGGGATTGCCCAGTCCAGGCTCCTTGCCCCCGAAACTCTGGCCAGGGGGTGCAGGCAGCACACGGCAAAGTCCCTGCAGCCGACCTGGGGCTGTCCCTGTCCCTGCTGACCCTGCACTCACTGTGACACCGTCAATGGGCTCACCAACGTCATGAACGGGCTCACCTGGGGATTAGCATTTCCAGATGACCCATAAAACCTTTTTCCTGGTGGGATGAAACGACACTTTGTCCTGAGAGGCTCGTTTCCAGGCTGGCTGGGGTTGGGCTGAGCAAGCAGTGCTGCCCCTCACTGCTCCAGCCCAGCCCAGCCCTGGTCCCAGCAGGGACATGCTCCTGGCACCCAGTGGCACCAGCCCTGCACCCTTCACCAGGGGGAAAAAAAAAAAAAAAAGGAAAAAAAGAGGTACATTTAGAAGTTTCCATTTGTTTGCTCTTTAAATAATTGTTTCCTTATCACTATTGATTTAGATCCCTTTAAAATTCTGACAAACCTGCTTCTCAGGCACTGTCACCCGCTCCCTTCCAGCCTGCTCCCCGCAGGCAAGGCACAGCAGGGCTCGTCCCCAGGAGGGTTCCTGACCAGGGAGGCACCTGCAGAGTGCCAAGAACCCACAAAGCAGGATGCTCCACAGCTGTAGTTTGGGAGCTGGTCCTCCTCTGTCCATGCCCTGCAGACCACTGCAGCAGGCACAGATGCTTTGGGGCTGCTGCCATGTACTGTCAAGGTTTGGGGGCTTGGGGTAGCAGGTGGCGACACCTACAAGGGGGTCAGGAAGGAGGTGACAATGCACCTTCCCCACTCCCCATGGAGAGCTCTGTCCTTCCATGGGGAACAAGGACAAGCCCAGCACTGCCCGGGCCCCTTCTCCCAGGGCAGGTGAAGCGATGGGTGGCCACAGTGGCCTCGAGTGCCCAACTCTGCAGAATCAGCCTGTCCGAGCTCTGCTCTGGCCATGAACAGCCCCAGTCAGTGCAGCACAGGGAGCACCAGGGCCAAGGCAGGACAGGATGGGTTCAATCCCTGCTGCTGAACACGGCCCTGGCAGCCCTCGGGGCATCTCGCTGCCACCTACCACAGGGTCCCCAGCCCTGCTGGGCCCGCAGGGCTGTGAGGGGCTCGTCCCGGGGTCCCTCCAGCGTCACCCTGGGTCTGGGTCTTCAGTGCCACAGACTGACGTCAGGGCCCAGCGAGCAGCTGTCCATTAATTGAGGAAACCCAGCCCGGCAAACATCGAGGAGGGGAAACGAGGCAGATTAGATAACGAGAGTGAGAGTTCTTGCCGTGTTTCCCCAGGGCAGCCGGTGCTGCACAGACCTGCCGAGCCCACAGCAGCAGCACAGGGAGCTCGACCCCAGGAGAGGCTCAAACCTCTTTCCTGCGGGATGCTCTCCCTAGAAAAGGGCCTGGCTTACCCCAGCCCCGAGATTTGGGGGTCCCCCCCTCTCTCCCTCTGCGCTGTGCATCACCCTGGGGCTGGCAGTGGGAGCAGAGCACCCTGAGCCCCTTTTCTCCACCACACAAATGACCCTCCAAACTGGGACACACCGTGGGCCCCTGGTGCGCTGCCCCTCCCTCCTCCCCTGCCCGGGGGTCCTGCCCACGCTGTCCCTGCCCGGCAGCATCACCTCAGCCTCCCAGCGGTGGGTGACAAGCGCCACCGCCCTGCCCAGAGCAGCCCAGCCAGGACAGGAGCTGCTTCGGGGATGCTCTCGCCTGCCCGGCCCCTGTCTGCAGCAGGTCCGGGAGCCTGGAAGAGCCGTGTCCCGCAGCTCCCGAGGGTTTTGCGGACGCGGAACAACCTCAGCTCCCTCTGCTGGCACCTGCCCCAGGCCAGGCCCTGTTTGAACCCCCTTCGCTGGGAACCCAGGGCAGCCCCTCCAGCCCAGCCCAGTCGCCAGCACCGGCCCCTGGCAGCTGCCGCTGTCGCCGCTTCCATTCCCGTCCGGGGACACCGCCCCGCTCCCTCCGTGCGCGAAGACATGAGACCCCAACTTCCCCGCGCCCCTGCTTAAAGCTCCTGCGAACGTGTGGCTCCTGCGGGCAAGAATTCACCCCAAATCGGGGAATAGGGCGAGTGAGGCAGCGCTGGAGCCAGCCCAGCCCAGCTGCTCTGCAGAGCGTTCACGGAGCAAACAGGGCAGCTCCCTGCCCGCGTGTGCCATCTGCCTCCTCGCCGGGCTCCTTGGGAGCTTTTACTACTCGGCTGTTTTATCACTGGGGTAGGAAACTCTCGAGATTAGATTTCCTTAAATAATGCCAGTGTAAGTGGGTATTTTCCAGCGAACAGCCAGGCGCAGCAGGCGAACGGCAGGTTCCAAGAGCTTCCAGGGCAAGCTCGAGTTCCCCCTGACCCCGCTGCCTCCCCACGGAGCCCGGACAGCATCTCCCCACGGGCTCGGCCCGTTAACGTTCCCCTGTGCATCCCCAGGGTTCTGCACAGAAGCAGGAGCAGGGGGAAGGCTCGAGCACAGACCCACTGCAGGGCAGGGACCAGCCTGCGGGGACCAAAAAAAGCTGCATAGGGCCAGAATTATTTTTGTAACTTTTCATGGGCACTGATCTGGTTCCCCTAAAAAAACAAACAAGCAGCAGAAGCGCTCGAGCAGTTCCCAGGTGCCTGCAGCAGCCGTTTGCCTTGGCCCCCTGCCCGGCTGCCCGGGGTGGCAGCGTGGGATGACCACGGCGATCCTGGCGGCTGTTTGCCCGCTCAGGAGATACCATTGAAGGTGTGATGGGATTGTCCTGCGCTGGCAGCCTCTGACAGGTTGCAACCCTAAAGACAAACAGATTCTTTCAAGCAAATAAGGAGTAAATGCAAAGCTGGGCAGCAGCAGGGAGGGCGATCCTCCCCTGCCCAAACACAGCGGCCTCGGGACACCCGCGAGGACCCAGGGCTCGAGGGGCGTGTTGTGCTCAGGGCACAAACCAAACACCCCCAGGCACAGGTAGCAGGATGTCTGTTCCCAGTCAGGCTTTCAGTCAAGCTTAACCGGCACATGAAAGCTCCAGGCATTTATTCAAATGGTAAAAGCAAACCCAGCACACACAGATTGAGGTTTCTCGAAGGGATTAGTAACAAACTCCCAGGTAAGCAAAGAACAGCCTGGGCTGAGCTGCTCCGTGGGGCAGTTTATCCAGGTAATGCCTGGGCTGGATGCCCTGAGCAGCAAAGCCTCACCTGGGAAGTCAGATGCACCCGAGACAACCGTGCAGGTGCCCAGCAAAGCGAGACCTTCTCGTGCCCCCATCCGGGTGAACAGGAGCACCAGGTACTCCCTTACTGGGAGAACAGAAAAACCAGACCAAGCTCCCTTCCTTCCAACTCCCTCTCCTGCCTCCCCGAGGGATTGAGGAGACAGGTCTGATCCCTCTGGTCTGGGCCGTTTGAAGTGTGAAGCACCACCCCAGCATCCTGCAGGCTCGCAGGGAAGGGCTGGGATGCGGCAGGAGCACCTGGGGACACAGACGTGGCACCGCTTCATGTGGAGAGCCTGAGACCACCCCACTCCCCAGGAATTGTCTTGGAGGAGGGACCTGGCCTTGTCACGAGGGAATCCAAGGGCAGAGGCAGGGACTGAGCTGTGCTGGCACCTGGTGCAGCCCCAGGGGAATCCTCCTCCCGAAGAGATGCTGGAGCCCCCCCTCTCCTCCACCCCCCTCACAACCACCCCACAGCCTCTCCCCACCCTCGCCCCCACCTCGGGGCTGGACAGGTGGTCTGATAACCTCAACATGCACTGAATTTGGTTTGGTTTTATAGTAATTTGGGGTAAATCGGGGCTGGAGGTGGGTTTAAGGATGCTCAGTGTCGGGATGGAGCAAACCCGGCCCATTTAACTACAAGGTGACAGACGCAGGAGCTTCGCACCTTCAATAAAACTCTCAAGAGCTACAGAGCATTTTTTTTTTCAGTGTTAATTTAATCATACAAATATTCATTTATACATTAAGGAAAAAGCTTCCTTTATTTTCACCCCGAATGTGCTATCATAGGACTCCTCCCAGACTCAGAGAGGCAACACACCACCCCGTGCTACACATGCACTGCCCCGGCGAGCACAGACAGGCTGCGAACCACCCACGCACTCACACACGGAAAAATGAAACACAACAGAAACCCAGACGTGGGACAGCGTGCATTTCCCACCCACACCGCTGCTCCCGGAGCTCAGGCTCTGCCTCAGCTCCCAAACCTTGGCAGGGTCGGAGCCCAGCGCCCCCGGGGTGTGGGCAGCACAGCCCCGCTCCACTTTGCCAAGGCTGAGAGGTGCCACTGCTCGAGTTGTGTTAGTGACAGGGTCCAAGGGGCTTTCACTTGCTACAGGGACCTCCTTAGAGGCCACCAGAGATGTTCTGCATTACCCTTTTCCCCGTGGGAACTGATACAACCTCAGTGTCCTGAGGTCACCTGGGCAGAACTTTGCCAAACTCATCTCAAATCCCCCCGTTTAAAAGCTGGACACCTGACAGCACGAGCAACCTGAGGGCTGGCTGCAACACAAAGCTCCAAGGAACCAGGAGATAAAACTAGCTTTGGCCTCAGTAAAACAGCTTTTACTCGAGAAAACACCTGGAGGTAGAGCAACCTCTGATTTAAACCCCCTTCCACTGCCTCAGGCAGCACTCTGTGCATCCCTCAGCTCCCGGGCACAGCAGGATGTGAGCAGCAGGAGCTACAGATCTCAGCTCTGGCTCTGCCTTTCCTCACACCCCAGAGCACGTGATCCTCTTCACTGGGACACCACGGACTGCAAACGTGCAGGAGGAGAGAAAAACAGCCTGTGAAGAATGCATGGGGTGCATGCAGGTTTTGCTTTTTCAAGACAAGGGAAATTCAGCCTCAGGAGGAGCACAGGAACACAAGTGTGGCAGCCACAGGCCATGGGAGCAGCACACGTGCCTGGGAGCACAAAGCCAGTGCAGGGGTGTCCGAGGGTCTCCCAGGTGCCTCTGCTGACACCAGGCAAAGGTCACAGCCCCAGCTCTAACTCACAGATTCAGACCTTGATTTCCCCTCCCTTCCACTCTGCAGCTGACACAAGACAGACACAATAAAGATAAGGAATCACCTCGGAGCAGCCGCAGGGGTTCAGGGCCCTCCCACGGGCAGCAGCAGCAGTGCTGCAGGAGGGGCAATGCACAGGGATGGTGGTGCCCTGAGAGGCTCCTGGGAGGAAAGGAGGAAGCAAGGAAAAACTCCACCAGCCCCCATCACACCGTGGGGCTGCAGATCATCCCCAGAGCAGTGCTCAGGGTGGGTAACTAATCCAAGGCAAACGGTTGTTACAGGACAAGAACCAGAGAGCAGAGCAGCACCTTCCACGGGCTCACTCCAACCCCAACACACCCCCAGCTCTGCCAGGGCAGAGCCACCAGACTGCAAGAGCAAATGTTAGGCAGCCCAAATCCACAAGTGCCACTTCTATGCAGGTATTTTTTTACATTCTAGTTATTTCTCCCAGCAAACAGATCTCTGAAGGGAGATTTCAGGTAACGGTGATCTTTAACAACTGAGCCTGTGAAATATAAATAACATCTATTGCTCAATCCTTCCTCTGTTGGACACAAGGAACTCCCACTGTTCCCACGAGGTCCATCCATATGCACTCAGGTAACAGTCCTTGGCAGCTGCAACGAAGGATTCCCCCATTCAAGATCAACCTCAAAAACAACAACCAACCAAGAGCAGTCAGGGCAGAGCTGAGCATGCAACTCCAACACTGAAAAGCATCCACTGGAAAGATCTGGAAGAAGGTAGAGGGAGCTTTGCATATTCCTGTATCTTTGGCAGATGGCTGTTCCAGCCTGGTTTATGGGACAGGACAGTGCCCTGGCCCTGCTCCCCTCTGCAGGGTCTGTGGGACCCACCACAGCTCGAGGCCGAGCTGCCTCCCCTCACACCACACTTCCCAGTCCAGAACTGGAGGAAAACACACTGCAGGAACAGCAGAGCAACCCGAATGTTTTGTGACCCCTCCCCTAACACAAGCCCCGGAGGGCCCACTCAGAGCCCAGACAAAGGCCGATGAAATGAGGTGACAGCAGGGCCCGGCTGGTGGTGCCAACTCCTGCCCTGAGCTCCAGGACACTCGGCTCAGCCTTTAAGCTCACACCTCAGCACAGGAGAAACAAGTGCAAACCCATGCTCTGCAAGAGAGAGGGGAGACTCCAAAAGGAAAGGGCAGAAGGTCTGTGAAGCTTTGCAGCTACCACCAAGTGAGTTACAGCTGGAGGCTCCCCCTGGCACACGGCGCTCGCGTGGTGGCTCTGGGCACAGCTACTGCACATCGAGAGCAAAGAGAAAGGGGTTTTAAACTGCTAACCACACAGACAGCTCAGCAACTTGAATTAATTGGGTTCTTATTAACATGGGTGTGTGCTTGTGTACTTCACGTACAAGGGAAGGCAGATGAGCCCCCTGTGTTATCCCAGCCTCTCCCTCTCCAGCCCCGAGACCGGGACCCGGCTCCCACCGACAGCAGGACAACCAACAGCAACAGAGGGAGAAGGAGAGTTACAAGATTAAAAAGTCAGTAACTAGAACCAGCAGATGCCATTAAAAATGCAGCAGACCCAACCTGGCATTAGAAAGGCCTGACAGGAGCAGTCCCTGCACAAACCCAGCGGGTTTCGGCAGCAAACCAGGACGTCCTGGGAAAATGCACGCTGTCCCTTAGGGGAAAATGTGAACAAGAAACAAACAGAAATTAAACATTTGCTCAAACTACAACCGCTCTGTAGGCAAAATATTCTTTTTTAAAGATGGCTTTTAAATTTTCATTTTTAAACTTCTTTTTAAGCTACCTAATTACATGTGAGGATGATTTCTAAAAACCCATAGTGTTGGTGTCTCTTCTTCCTCATAGCATTTACAGCACTCTGAAATTCAGCAGTCACACATGCATACTCAGGTTTTGGATTTTCCTCTGGAAACATCTAGTCTCAAGTTACTGGGCTTTTTGTTTTTTTCTTCTTTATCCAGAACATGGAGGCAGAGAATGGGGGTCCACGCTGTGTCTGTCTGCCACATGAATCCCCCTCCCTTCCCCCCAAAGTCATTTTCTCTCAAATTCTCCTCTTGCCGATACCCGTTTTGTGTGTTTGTGTTTTAAGACTGTCCGAAGGGATAAGGACCGTGGAAACCCTGAAAGAAAGTTGGAGACACAATCAATTTCAACAGGCAAGAAACACAAGGCTTGGTGCTCACCTCCAGTCCTGCCCAGCCCAGGGCTCCCCCCTGAAGGCAGCCCCCTCTGCCCCTCAGTGGCCTCACGGACACTCCTCAACTGCCCCTTCCAGGGCTGCTTTCCCCAGAGAGGGCAGATGCCATCACTTACCTCTGACAGGTGATTTTAGGCCAAGGCCACAAAATACCCTGTGTTTTGCACACCAGAATCCCCTATAACACCCGCAGGCCCAGCCCCTGCAGCCTCCCCAGTCTGTCCCAGAGAGCACAGCAGTCACGGGGCTGGAACTGGGGAACAGGCTATTTCAGAAAAAAGCCCCAAGATTTGAAAATCCATGTTCCCACAACTGCCATTTGTGCTCTCTCAAGGTAACAATACATGTTTGCCTTCTGTGAAGTCAACCACAAATCCAAACCACTTACCAAAAACCCAAAATGCTTCCTACAGAATCCATTTCCCTCCTTTACATCCTGAAGTGAGTCACCTAAATGTCAGAGATCTCGAATTAACAGGAACTCCTTTTGTAACTTCTATTGTTTGGATCAGCTATCTGGGGTTTCATCAGGAAGCAAAAGACCCACAGACAGCAAGAGATCCCTCTCACCAGAAGTTTACAAAAGGATGAAGGTACCACCGCCCCCCAAAACCCTCCTGTGAGACCCAGACACACACTGAGGTCAGGAGGGAAGAAAAGCTCATTATACCTCATCCTCAATCTGAAAACCATTATGCAAATGCTTCTAAACACAGTCCAGCTCTTCCCAGCACAATGAGCAAGGAGCCACGAGCCCAAACAGCCAAAGCCATTCCTGCTCGGGCTGTACATGAAGCTCTGATCTCAGTTTCCACCACTTCACCTTGAACTGTGCAAATTTCAAAGGAAACACCTTTTCCTGCATGTTCTCCTGCAATGCCATAACCCCCTCTCTGCAGGAGTCAGGGCCATGGAGCCACAGGTCTGAACAGATTGTATAAAAACCCAGTGTCACCAGCAAAGCCCAGGCTGGAGAGCTCTGCTGCAGGCGTGCACCGGGGAGGAAGTGCTATGAGCAGTCTGTAATCTTGCTACAGCTCGAGAATAAAAGTTTATTCTTTGGGATATATCAGGTGGTAAATACAAGTGAGTGGCAAAATCAAGCAGCTCTCAGAATCCAAGCAAGAGGAGGATGAGCAGACAACTAACCAGGACATCTCCCGAACTGTGTAGGAAGTATGAAAGACTGGGAACATGGAAATTGCTGCTTGCAGACAGAAATACACACAAGTGACAGAAAAACAAAAAGCTTCTGCCCCAGGAATATGCTGCAGTCCCAGCTGGTAAAGCTTTTCTAAAGAGAACAGCCAACAGATTCCTGCACGACAGTTCACCTCAGGAAGGAGACACTCCCACCAAAATCCAGACTGAGACATCCAACATTTCAAAAAAAATAGTCACTGAAATGGGGGAGGAGCAGGAACCAAACATTCAGATGGTGTGAATGGGTGCCCAAGGAAAGGACCCAGAAGGAAAGCAATGCACAAGTGGGATCCCAAGCAGTCTCACCTCACAAGGGTGAAGCCACTGTACTTTTTGCTCTGCAGAAGGAAACCAGGACTTGCTGCCAGTCACCTGGGCAGACACACAATTCTCTTCCTCTTTGAGGCACCTGCACACAAGGCTTTGCTTGCAGCCATCCCCTGCTCTCTGCCAGGGGCACCCCAGGGAACCCCTGTCACCTCACAGGGGTAGCACAGCCAAAACTGCCTGGCTGTCACTTGGGGTGCCACAGGCACCTGCACCCCTCAGTGGGTTGAAGAGTCACCCAGCCCCCAGTGCAGCCCAGCAGAGCAGCTCCTTGGTGGGTTGGGATGCAGGGACCCCATGAAGAGGCCTTGTCTGCAGGAAGAACCTCTGGATCCTCAGACAGGTTTCTGTAAGCATGACATTTAAAGCTACACAGTTATGCTGATCATGTGTTAATTAAAATTAAACCCAGAATTTAGTTCACCCTCAGTGTGACAGATTCCTCTGACTGTACAGCTCTGCCCCACCTGCCACACTGCACTGAATGCCCAACTCCCTGGAATCAGCTCCTTGGGCAATGCCAAGGACAGCCCCAGAATCTGTCACTGTGGTCAGCTCCTCCTGACACAAGGGATTCCACCAGAAAAAAAAGCCCCAAAGGCTTGCAATGTAAACACCAAACCCTGGTACAGCATTCTCAAGACTAATTATCCCATCTATGCAGCATTTTACATCAGAAACATGCAAAAATAATTCTGCAGACAATTGCAGTTTTTGCAAGTTGTTTCAATGAAAGGATTATTCCCACTATTTTTGGTGCATCCCCATCTATTCTCCAAGTGGGATCACTGTCTTTATGAAAAGCTCAGCTGCAGCTTTGCAAATTGAGTTTCAGTTCTTCCAGAATGTTCCCCAGGAGCAATTGCTCACTTGCTGCTGGGAGCACTGGCTCTTCACACAGGTCAGAGTGTGAGAACACAGGACCATGACTTTCCAAGCAAAGACTCTGCATGACAACTACTGGTATAAATTATCATCTGACTCGTGCATCCAGAAGGGAAACCAGACATTTTTGGGAAGTTAAAGCCTGTGTGGTTCTGAGCTGTGCAAAGGGAGGGACCTGTGCTGGGAACAAAGGGAGGGTTAAGTGCATCTTTCACAGACCATCACACAGAGGCTTTCAGACAGCTCTTTATTTCACATCTGTGGCAGTCACCAGCAATGCAGGTACACTCCAGGGGCAGGAGGGGGGTGCACGGTGACACAGGAGTGTCCCTGTCCCCACTGCTCTGCCTCCTTCCGTAAACTGAGCACAGACAGAGAACAAAGCATCCAGCACTTGTGTTTTATGCCAGGCATGCCATGCAAACATGGCAGGGCAGGGAGACCACCAGGAAGTTCTTGGAGCAGGCAGGGGCAGGGCTGGTGAGGAAGTGCCAGGGCTCAGGAACCTCACTGGGATCCACACACAACTCCCTGAGGGGCTGCTGGGCTGAGACAAACCACAGGGCAAAGCTGAGCTCCCCCAGCCTGCCTGGCCCTTCCCACAGGCCGGGAGCACAGGGGCAGCTGGGCTGTGTGGAGGAGCTGACATGCACCACTCAAACCCACCAGTCCCTCCCCAGGGAAGCAGAGCAGCTCCTGCCAGCCCAGGGCAGGCTGCAGGTGATGGCAGCAGTGGCTGCTGGAGCCACAGCAGCTCCCAGCCCAACACCCCCTGAAGTGTCTCAGTGAAGGCAACCACGTGGTGAGCAGCCCAGCACGGAGCTTCTCTCCTCCATGGATGCAAACATTTCTGAGGCACTGTCCTCACCCACAAAGACAGCTTGATGCTCAGTGTCCAGTGAAAACATTTCTGTCTAAAGTTTACACAGGTACTCCAAAACTCTGCAAGTGGGAGGTCCTGTTTGGGAGAAGCCTCTAGAAGCAGCAGCAACATTTAAGCTCAGGCAGGAGAAGCTAGTTAAAGGCTCCAAGGACACACAGTTGGTTTCCCCTTATGTCCAAAAAGCTGCCAAGTAGTACAGATCAGAGCTCAACTCCACACAGCATGGAGGGAGAGAGGGAGCATAAACACGGCAGAAAAAAAAAAAGGAGTTCAGATTTCAATGCTGTGAACTCCAAATATGTTTCTATTTCACTGGGCTTTGAAGAGCAGCATGACCCAGGACTAGGACAGCCAAGCACTACTTGCAATGGGACAATGCCCAGTGTCCTGTCTGGGCAAATCTTTGCAGAATCGCAACTTCCATGTGTAGCTGTCTGCATGACACAGACAGCAGTGACTCCTCAGTTCATCTGGGTGACAGATTTAGACACAGATCTGTGCATTTTTTATAGAGATGATAAGTACAATCTAAATGTCAGAATATGGCTATTCACTTCTGATCCACCCAGACATGTAAACCAGTACATTTCTTTCCTCAGTTAAGCAATTAAACTCTAAATTCCAGGCACTGTAAGACTGGATCTTGGGATTTCATTGGAAAACCAGTCACAAGAGAGCAGCAGTGACTGTGCAGGGTTGCTATGAGACAGGAGGAGTAAATAGGAGGGAGCTGCATCAGCCTCAGCTCTGCTGAAAATCTGCCAGAGAATAAAATACCACCCATGGGGATCTCTGGGCTCCAATGCAGCTCACCCCTATCCTGAGAGAAGCATCCCATCCTGCACTTCAGCACATCTTTACATCTAAGAACATGCAAAAACCCCACTGGGAATAGAATTAACAACAACAACATGCTTCAAGCAATGCCTAGGCAGGCCCTGGCCTGCAGCCTCCCCACGGGTGGGTGGGGGGCTCAGGAAGGTGCCCACTGCAGCAGGAATAAAGGGCCCAGTCTGTCCCAACCACACCACAGGTTTCATCTCACCCCCTTACAGGGAACTCTGTGTCTGGTTTGGGTTGGTTTTCCCCAGGGAAGGCTGGTGCCCTGAGCAGGGCACTCACACCACGTCCTGTCTGCTGCTGCCTCGAAGCATTTCCAGTGTTTCCAGGTGTGAAACTCTGCTGCACTTGTCTAACCCAGCAGCAGATGGCACGTCAGCAATGCCAACATCCCAGCTCCAGTGGGGAGTTTCAGAGGACAAGCCACACCTGCTCAGTGCACCAGAGGGAGAACTAATTCCAACAAGGTCTGGCAGCCTCGAGTGTGTTTTACAGCTGCAGATGCCAGAAACTGCTCATTTTATCTCAAAGATTTCATGGTCTCATGCACTGTATGACAGGGTTCCCCCAGAGCCTCTCAGCAGAGGGAGCCTCCACAGTGATCCCAGAAATATCCAAGGGCTTATTTTACATCTAACTACGAGACAAAGGCTCTTCTGAACACCTCAGCTAGACCTGACCCACGCCCTCTGCTACATCTCACCAAAGAGCCCACCAAACATGACTAGGGATCCCCTCCACTCCCCAGGTACATGAAAGGAGACAAAAATACCTGAGGTTCTGCCCAACAGAAAGGAAATCAGGAATCCTGGATTCCATGCCACTGGGTAACCAACCCCCAGTGCTCCTCTGCCTGCTCCAGAACCTGAAATAAAGCCTTTCCCATCTATATTCAATCACAAGGCAGCAGCTCCCAAGGACAGTTTTCCTTCCCCTCTCAAGCAGCAGAGCACAGGGCAGGTCCCTGGGGAGGATGGGCCAGGTAGAGCTTTTCCCAACAGGTCCCAGCACTCCATCTGCTCCTGAGGTGCTTCAGCACTCCTGAAGTCACCTCCAATAAGCCCTTTCCTGTTCCAGCAGCATCTCCATCTGGGGACACTGTGTTCACATCACCCCTTTGGAGGAAAAACCCAAACAAAACTTGATCTTTTCCCACGACAGGCCAGAGGCAGGCACAGGCCTGGCCAAGGAAGGGGAGGAATGTTTGTCTGGCTATTTCAAACCAGACCAGGTGTCTGGGATGTCCAAATCCCTCAGACTTGTTCACTACAGGACCAGTACAATATGAATACTGGGCCTGTGGCAGAGAGCCTCCTGCCCTAGGCAGTATGGGCAAGGCTGGAACAGGACTCTGACCTCTGATCTTCAGACCTGCCTGAGTGGCCTCCAAAGGAAAAGCAACCTTGTTTTAGCATGTCACAAAAAACTCCACTGCAGTAGAGACAAAAACCTCAAAAATCAATGAGCTTTCACATACCCACCCTCCAACCAAAAAGGTCCATAAAGACATCCCTTCTGAAGCAAGCAAACAAAACATCTGCTTTAATCTGGGATAATCCACCTCAAATCCACCCAAGAATATTCTGTAAATACAAAAATAAACAAACAAAAAACACCCCAAAACAACAACAAGAAAGGGGAAGAAAGGTCACCTGCCCTACATGTGGGGCTAGAGTACAACCACCCACATCTCCCCAGAGCACGGCTCCTGAGCTCTGCCTTACCAGCTCAACCAGCTCCCTTCAAAGCAGTGGTACCTCCCAGGTGGTGCTCCCCTCTCCTGCTGGTTTCTGTCCCAGTGCACAGAGGGGCCCTGGCTCCTCACACCCGCAGCTCCAGTGAGCCCAGCCCAGCCCCTGGGGGAGCACCAGGGCCCACCAGAGCAGCCACTCTCAGCACTGCCGACTCAGGGGTGTTCACTGGCAGGGGAAGCATTGTCCAAGCCATCCACTGCACTGCTGGGGAGCAGAGCCTGGCAGCAGGAGCCAGCCCAGCCGTGGGGCCTGGCAGCAGAGCCCCAGGAGGGGGTGGGCTGGCACACAGCTCAGCCCAGCCCTCAAAGGGCACAGCCCTAGTGCAAAGGGCACTAAAACATCATCCACTGGCAGAGGACAGGCAGGCAGGTCATCCAGGGAGCAACTAAAGTGCTGTAGGTGAACTAACATAGGGCTTTATTAAGTCATTCAGCAACCAAGTGTTATTGTCCTACACAGCCTGCTCAAAGTACAGTAAAGCATTTTTAAAGGATTTTCAAAATCAAACTAGTTTGACATACGACAGTACACACCTACACATACTGCTGCATTAACAGGTGGATTCTGAATTGTAAATAATCCTGCGATTAATTTTTCACACACAAGCAAATAAAAACAGTCAAAATATCACTCAGACTCATATAGCATCCATCAAGCAAGCTTTAGAGGTTTAAAGAAAAGATAATTTAAAAGTCACCTACAATTATAAACAAGACAAGGACACAGACAGGAACAGTCCTTTGACTGACTGTTCCTGACAGACAACTTCTGGGATCCAATGGTGAGGTCTGTAGTCTCCCCACACCAGCTAAAAAGAAGTTATCTGGTAAATCTGAAGTTTGGGGGTGTGGATATTTGTTCTCTGTTCAAAATTCTGTCAAACTCAGGACACATCTAGAGAGATATTTTGACTTATTTGCACACGCAACCGGAGCAGGCTCCAGCCACTTGCAGTTACAGCACCCAAACAAACAAGGTTATATAAATTTAAAGAAGGACTTGAAGCAAAAACAAAAAGGTGGATCTGGTAGAGTCTATCAGAGGCAAAAATATTTTAATATAACATGAGGAGTTGGCAGAGTCAGACAGTCAAATTCAGAACCTTCCTTAGCAGGTCTGGCAGAAGCAGAAGGAAAGGGCTTTGCAGTTTGGAAGGAAGAGCAATTGCAGAGCTGCCAGGCTGCTCCCTACCCGTTCTCCTGCTCGCCCAGGGCACCTACCTTACTGTACGTCACTACCGACAAGTTGTTCGAGTGACTGCTGGGGGACAGATTTACAGAGTTTTGTGACAGTCCATTCTGATCTTGTTCGATTTGGTCAGGAGCTGGCCCCCATGTGTTTTTGCTGATTGTGCCTAGCTCGGAACCCCCAGGGTCTTTTAGGTTGTTTTCATCTGGTTGCCTGTTCTTCTGTGGAGAGGCGAAGGGGTTAAAGTTTCCTTCTACCTTGCGGTGTGGCTGCGTGTTGAACTCTGTTTCAAAGGATGACAGCTGCTGTGTGACACCCAGAAGTCCTCCAACTTCCACGCTGAGGATCACCCAGATGACATCTGAGGAAAAGGAGACGCATTGGTGTTGTCACTAGATGGGGGTTTATGAAGAAGGGGCAGAAGGAGCAAAACCGAACACAAATCCCATGCTTCACACCAGGAAGGAAAAGACTGCTAGCTGAAAGCTCATTTTTACAAAGTACAGCATTACTGGTGCCGCTGCCCCCAGTTCAGCAGGGCTGGGCTTCGAACTTTAGGAGTGAATTAAGGATGGTGGGATTTTATCCGAGTGACCCACGCACCCTGGCAGAGCTGGGCCCCCCCAGTACAACCAATTAACCCCCCCAGTACACAAACGCCACTGACCCCCCCGCACGGCCCCGCAGCGCCCTCTGCCGCCCGCCCGCGGCTCCGCAGGCAGCAGCTGGGCCGCGGGGGCAGAACCCTCGCGCTCCTCAGAACAGGGACATGTCCCACGGCGCAGGGCTGGGAACCCCCGGCTGTGTGGGCACACGGGGCCATTCCTGCCCGCCCCGCCCCTCCGGACACCAAGGACCTGCACCGGGCACTGGTGGTTGTGCCCCAAGCGCCGACACCTCCCGCTCAAACCTGAGACTTGGGACACTCCCAACAGCCAAGATACAAAGATGTTCTCAGGGTAAATGAAAGCTGGTGGGAAAGGGCTGGAAGGCTGCAGGGAAGGCAGATGTTGGAGGCCCAGGCTGAGGCATCAGGTAAAACAGCCAAACGTGTTCTTCAAACAGAGAAATGACTCACGGGGGGGGG
>VXBA01002447.1:474357-485829 GCA_013399895.1 Serilophus lunatus
ACTGCATTAAAACCTGGGCATTCCCTTTGCACATGAGGCTCTCACCACTAACAAGAGTTTAAGCTCACATGCAGCTCCTAATGTTCAGCACTGGAAAACTGGGAAAGAATCCTGACAAGGACCGACTGGGAAAGAGTCTGCAGTCAAGCTGCACAAATTCCTTTGTTTTCCAGAGTTTTGTGTAACTTCTAATTCGTTCCAGTGTTTCGGTGCTGACCAAGACAACAAAGCAGCTCCCTTGATGGTTCCCTGCATTCCATGCTCTGTATTTAGGCCCGGGGCTGGCAGGGCTCTCCCCTGCTCTGTTATCACGCCTGTGCTGGCCGCAGGGCTGGGAAGGCAGCACTCACCTCCGTAGTAGAGTCCCGTGGCCGTGCACATCCTCCACTGGCCCTGGTACATGCCGGCCATGCTGGGGCTGCACATCTGCACGCTGACATCAGCCATCTCCTGTGGCTCCAGGGACCTCACCATCACCATGTTCACGTGCCCAAACTGGTCTCCCCCCACATACTTCAGGCAGACCCCGGGGGGCCACGCCTCTGTCCCTGGGATTAGACAGGAGAGGGAATTAGCGACGGTGCACTGGGAAAAGCTTTGCCTGTTTGTGTAAGAGTGGGTGAGACACGCTTGTTAAAACAGTTGTGCAATTGTTGGACAGGGAAAGGAAGCCCAGACACACAGGACACAGCCAGCAGTGGGTGCTGAGGAAGAATAAATAGTTTTCAGATCAGGCTTAACTGATGCATTTAGGAACCAGCAGGACAACAGATATTTCTGTGTGAGCAATTCCCAGGTCTTTGTTGCACAGCAAAATTCTCAAAGTCACAGCGTAAGAGCTGCAAAAAAATCAAGGCAACTGACCCTGGTAACTCTGCCCAGGGCCAGAGGCAGAGACCAGGGCAGGGCCAAGAGTGTGTGTGTGTGCCCCAGCTCTGCCTCCCTCCACACAGCTCCTGAGCTGTGCCACATCCAATGCCTGCTATTGATACAAACTGTTGGCAACTCTCCTTTCAGGGACTCATTCCCTTCTAAGCCTATTAGTCTCGGGAGGAACTCATGGCTCGAGCCACGATTGAAGTGCCATCACTGTTTCCTGAATGGATTTGTTTCCCTCCTTGTACCAACCCTTTTCTCAGCCTTGTGCAATGGTGAGAAGGGTTGTGAACACGTGATTTAGCTGTGGAGATCCATGTTTAGAGACTGGACTGACAGCATGCCCTGGCAATCAGACAGAGAACAGGTCCTGCATGCAGCCACAGCACCAAAGACAAGCCCTGGCACAGACTGAAGGGAAAAGTGCTTCTGAGATTCATGAAGAATCGCTTCAGCAGAATTTTCTTTTGCTTCTTCCCCAGCCATGGGACATGACTAAGCCAACTTTCAGAATACCTCCTGCTTGGCTGAGGTCAATGGAAATGGCTGTGGGAAGCCTGAACCTCCACGGAGCTTGGAACTGCACAGCAGAGGCTGCTCTGACCTCAGGTTACCCCAAGGAATATCCTTTGCAACAGCTTGCTGCTAATTTAATCCCTGTGGATACTTCAGTGAAGGGATGGCAGGCACTGGTTTTCTTGTCAAGTCCTTGTCAGTGGAAGTCACAACCTCCCAGGGAAAGCAGGATGTGCAGGAGTGCAGCGGGATGTTCAGCATGAAAGGTGCTGAGACAAGAGGGCTCTGAAAGAGGAGCTGGGTGCCTGGCTGACCTCAGCCTGAGGCGTGGGGCACTTGAGCACAAAGTCTCTCCTGCAGAGGATGGCAGCCCAGCAACATGGTTTATATTAAATAATTTATGCGATTTTTATCGGGTTTAATGGCCTCAGGTTTGCAAGGTGCCTAGAACACTGCAAGTGATAGGCCCCATAAAATGAAATTACCATTATGTCACTCCATTTCAGTCCACTCATCTCTCAGGAGATGATAAACTGCAGTGAGTGTCCTGCAGAGCCAGCAGCAGCTGGGGGCAGCCTGGGGAGGGGCAGCCTGGCTGTTCCATCCTCCTGCCCTTTCAGCAGTGCTCCTGCCACACAAACTGCTCTGCTGGCAGATGAGGCAGCACCATCCTGCAGGTGCCAGAGCAGGGCATTGGCTTTTAATGATATATGAGAACCAGCTCCCACTCCAGCTGACAAGGCCTGAGCTCTGCCTGTCACATGCCCTGGTGACACACACCCCAGGTACTCCTGCTCTACAACTCCAGTCATGCAATCAAGGGCTCCTGGGGAGCTGTTACAGGCCTTGGCACTGCTTCAGTCACCTGCCTAACAAGCAGATATTATCTGGAAACACTACAGTCCTTTGATATTACACCTATACTAAACCATAACGTGGTTTTCAAGTGCTGCACAGTCACAGGCACTTTGTGAAGCTGCATTTCACTGAGGGTGCCCCAGCAGAGTGGTTGTACCCAGCCCTGGCCTCCAGCACCACTGGCAGGGCATGGATGGGCAGCTTGACAAGCCAGGCTTTAACCCACACAAGCCAAAACAAATGGTGGCCTTGCCAGAAACTCCTAAGCCAAGGTGAGCTCCCACTCCTCATTTTAGAAGGCCTACTAGATTTGTAACACCTGTATTTGGGACAGTTACAAAAAAAAATTGCTGATTTTCACAGTACTGGAGTTTAAGCAAGTTCCACATGTCACCTTTCCACTGTACTGGCAAACAAAAGTAGGCAAAAAAAGTGAACTGAAATATGAAGCCCTTTCAAATCAGTGTTCTTAAGCACCTGCTGTGCCCTGATGAAATACTCACAGATTTTTAGTGTGGTTTTAGTCTGTGTCACACTTGGATATTCAGCCTGAGTAGTGCAGCTCTTCCCAAGCAGAAATACTGAGAGGGCTGGACCTGACTCATGGTGAGCCTGGGTGTGTGACTGTTCTCCCTCACACAAGTGCAAGCAGGGCAATTAAATTCAGACACACACTTCAAACCTTCATGCAACATCCTGCCAGGGCCCTGCTTGAGGACACGGGATCCCTTTGCCCCCGTGGGTCTCATCTTCCTCTGACTGCATCCCAACAGATCAAGCACTGGGAATGCACTTTGCCCAGTCTCACTTCCTGCATCCCAGGCAGTGCTTTGACTTATTTCAAACTGGAATGTAGTCTCTCCAGCCCTGCATCCTCTTTGAACACGAAGAGGCAATTCTGCCAGGAGTGTATTAAAAGCAAAGGTGACCTGCCCCATGACCCTTTCACTGCCTTGTTTGTCTGCAAGCTCCCTGCAGTTTGTGGGGGGCACAAGGAACAGGACTGGTGACCTGGGTGAGCTGCACGTCCTGCCACAAAATGGCTGTGCCAGCACAAGAAGGGGAACTGGCACGGGTTGGCAGCACCTCCCTCAGTGCCAGGGTGGCTGCAGTTGGGGTGTGCACAGAGAGCCCCCTGCCCTGGGCCAGCCCCCTCGAGCTGCACCACCAGCCCAGCCCACAGCACCAGTGCCTGGCCTTGGCTGCAGCCCACAGGCCTCACCTGTGTTCTGTATCCTCCACGTTTTTGTAAACTGGGTGTCAGGAGGGATGGACTCTCCTTCCCCTATGGTGACATCTTCCACAAAGGACATGGAGGGGACGTTGATATTGGGGCTCTCAAAGTCGTAGTAGGCTCCAATGGCAGCTTGTAGATTCCTAGGAAGAGAAAACCACGTTGTAACCTCAGGTCCAGGTGGGTCAGGCCCCTTGCCCCAGGGCATGTATGTCACCCTGAACAGTTCAGCAAAAACATCCACACCACAACAGCTCTGCTGCTCGTGTGTTTTAAACCTTTTATCTCCACCACACATGGATTCTGCTCTCCAAGATAACAGAGCTCAAAACACAGCATTTTTTCTTGCCAGGGACACTGGCTTAGACCACTTTTCTACTGTGCTTCTGTTTTCACTGGAAATCTTGGAACTTACAGGCCTTTGAGACCTCTATCCCATCAGCTCTTTCTGAAACTTGCTGTGACCAGCTCAGGAGAGAAGAGCTATGGAGGCAAACACAGGGCAGTTTGTGCACCAGCCTTGTTTTCTGAGCTCATTTCAAAAGGACCAAACCTCTCCACTTGATTTTGGTACAGAAGGTCCAAAAGGAGCACAAGAGGAACAAAACACAAAGAACACTGTCCTGATAACTCTGAGGGCCAAAGGGCACTGGTAGCTACAGATAATAACCCCAGCCTTGCTGCTTTTGAAACATACCATCAGGCATGAACTATTTACTCATCATTAAAGTGCCTGCTCAGCTCTTGGTACTCACAACTCACAGGAACTCATAAACCACCCCAGTCAAAAGCTCTCCCTGAACAGAGACAAATGGCAGTGCAAGCCTGTGATACATTAAGGACGTTCAGAAAGCCACAAATGCTATTGATTCCTGAGCTGTGGTGTAGCTGCAACTCACAGCAATTAATGTGAGAGTAGGAAGGGGCGGGAAGAGGATTCATGAGCCTCAGCTCAGTTCCACGACATACTATTAAGTTATTACATAAGTGTTTGGCAACTCATGTAATTCCTCTGTTCATGCCTGTCTGAGAGGTTGTGGCCCTCATTTACATGGGAGTGGGCGCTGGGAGAATGAGATGAGTAAAATCTCCTCAAACCCAATGGGCACAACAACTGCTTGTTATTCATGAGGGACAGAAATCTGTGTCGCTTTTTTGAGGAGGATAGAAAAATAAACCAAACCCCAAAGCTTCAGGAACTGGGAAGCACCAGACAAACCAAAGCCCTGCAGAAGCTGCACTGTGTGGGCACAGTGACACTGAGGGTCTGGATTGCAGGGGGGGGGGTGTCATGTGTCTGAGCCAAGGTGAAGCAAGAGAAACATTTGCAGCGTGACCCTGAGCAAGAGCAAACACAGGGCTCGTGGGGCTGCCTGCCAGCTGGGCAGAGGCTTCACACAGGGAGGGAAGAAACTGCCTCCTGTTCAAGTCCTACACTGTTATGGAGGAAAACACTCAAATCAGACACTCTGGATAAAATCTGGACTGCATGGCAGCAGCCTCACTGCCTTCTCCTCCCAGGGAACTCAGGGACCCCACAGCAGCAGCTGATGGCACTGCAACTGGAACTGGTCAACGGGGCAACAGCACAGACAGGGCTGTGCTGAGGGCACTGGGAGAGGACCCAGAGAGCCCCCAGTGTGGCAATGAATCCACCACAGCACCAGCAAACGACCCCTGTGGGCCCACGGGAGTGCCCACCACCCTGCTGAGGGAGCCCTGGGGGAATGTCCTGCCCAGCAGGGCCACTGTGCAGCCCCAGCCCCACACCCAGAGCTCTGCAGCCCCGCACCCAGAGCTCTGCAGCCCCACACCCAGAGCTCTGCAGCCCCACACCCAGAGCTCTGCAGCCCCACACCCAGAGCTCTGCAGCCCCACACCCAGAGCTCTGCAGCCCCACACTCAGAGCTCTGCAGCCCCACACCCAGAGCTCTGCAGCCCCACACCCAGAGCTCTGCAGCCCCGCACCCAGAGCTCTGCAGCCCCACCTCTGGTCCCACCCCCCAGCCCATGACTCGGCCCGAGGCGTTCTCTGCTCAGGAGTGTCAGGGCTCAGTTTAATCCCCAGCTCAGCCCAGGCTGCAGGAAGGGGCCATGTCACATCAGCCAGTAAACAGAGACAAATGCTCCCTTTGACGTCACCACGAGCCTGTTGCTTCTACACTGCACAAGATTTACATAACTCACAGCGGGGCTGTGCCAAGAGCCTCCTGCTCACTCACCCAGCTAACACCATGAGCTGCAGCTCAGCCTGCACCAGGATTCCTTCCTGTAGGACAGCGATCCAAGGCAAAAGATATTGTAGGAGCTACAAAAGACAGAATGCAGCTCTTTCTCTTCCTAATCCACTACTACAGAACTACGTTTTCAGACACACCACAACATCTTGTGGGTGATGATTCTGGAATCAGCTGTACTGATTGTACTGACACTGAAAGGAAAAAGCTCTGAGGGGCAGATTTCCCTGTGGCTGTGTGTGTTTGCTTGGCTGCAAACAGAACTCAGAAGGCAGTGGGCTATTTGTGCACACAGGCCCGGGGCCAGCACTCCCCCCCCCCCCCCCCCCNTCATATTTCAGTGTGCTTTGCCATTGGGAAACAGCACTGCCCGGCAGCACCCGGTTAAAAACTAACCAAGGAGCAACACATGCTGCAAAACAGCTTTGGCACCACTTGTGATCCGATGCTGCCAGCCCACCTCCCCACTGCCCCCGGGGGAGCTGCCAGGTGAGGGCTGAGCCCTTCTGTGTGTTCCCACCAGGGAACCGAGAAGAAGCTTCCAGAAACCGAAGGGAAACTCACAGTGGCAAAAGCCAAAGTCAGGATGACAAAGCAAATCTGCCTTGAGTTGAGGCTGGCTGCCAGGGGCAGCCCCCGGGGCAGGGACAGGGCAGTGGCCCTGCTGGGTGCCAGGGCTGCCCTCAGCTCCCCCCAGCTCACCCTGCAGGCCAGGCACGAGCACCCAGCCCCAGGGACCAGCTCCTGTGTGCAGGCTGCTGCTCACACTGCCCTGCCTGCTCACTCCACCACACTCCTTACTCCCCCTGTGCTCTCTGCCAGGACAGAAATCACGATTATAAATTATGTATAAACCCACCAGCTGTGCCAGTGCAGCCACTGCCCCTGCCAGGCCAGGGCTCCTTCTCCACAGGGCCCTCCTCACCTTCCCGAAATGGAGCAATGTTTCCATTTTTAGAGCAGCCCTGGCACACCGACAGAGCAGGTCTGACAGGACCCAGCCCCTGACTCCCAGGAACAGCCTGCAGCCACCAGTCACCCCAGAGCAGGGAGCCCAGGAGCCAGCACCCTGCTCAGCTCGAGTCCCAAGAGTGACACCCCAGGGAGAGGGAAGGGAGGAGGCAGCAAATGCAGGTTACAGCTCCACACCACCACCCAAATCCCAAGGCTCTCAGGGGCCAATACTCCCAGAGTGTTCCCTTTCAGTTCAGTTCTTTTGCTTTGCTGCTGCAGTTTCAGGTCTCAGCAGCTAAATGACAAGAGTCAAGTTAAACCCTCCTCTGCCAATAGCTCTGGAGATGCCCCTTAACAACTCCTCAGTGTTTGCAAAGAGGGGGCTCAACTGGAGCCTTTCTTTCCCTTCCCTGTTTTTTTCTCACACAGCCTTTTGCTATGTTAAACCAATATATTTAGGCATCAATTACTCCCAATTAATCAGGACACCACGGCAGTACTCAAAAATAAAGGAAACTCTTCCACACCAGTTCACAAGCCAAGGCCTCCTGACACAAGCTCCCTGTCCTGCCACCAACCAGCAGCATGTGGAAAAATGGGAATGAGGTTTGAATTAATTGAATCAGAGTTTTTCCAGGAGAATGAAGAGACCCAAGCAGGGCACGTGCCCAGGACCCTCCTGCTCCCCAGCACATGGGGAATTTCAGCAGAGAAAAGTTCAGCACCTCGGAAAAACAAAGCTTTGTGAGCAGGTGCTTGTGTGTTCCAAACCTGTAAGACAAGGGACATCAGAATTGGAACTGTATGTGTTGTAGGAACCTGCACATTTTCATTTATTGTCCAATTCTTTGATGGAGGAGCCAAAGTAAAGGATATAATCCTTTCAAGAAACAGATTTTTGGGGGGTAAAAGTTCCAATCAAATCACAGCTTCAGCTGAAAAGGCAGCCTGCAAATGTCACCAGAGCACAGCCCCCAGCAGCTCAGGGGATGCTGTGGTGGGACAGCAGCACCCAGGGCCCCTCCAGCTGGGACTGCAGGGGGGAGGCAGCAGCAGAGTGGCACAGGGACTCCAGCAAGGGGCCAGGACAGCCCTGGGGGAGCCAGGCAGGTGCCCAGGCTGGGGGTGTGTGCTCTGCACGTCCCTCAGGCAAAGACAAGCCCTCCTGCACACAGGGAAGGCAGGCCCTGGGCAGTGCTGAGCTGCACAGCACCACACAGGACACCTCAGAGTCCTCCTGCAGCCCAAGAGCCCACCCCCCCACACCTCTCCTGGCTCTCCAGATGTGTCATCAGGCTCCTCAGCACCCCAGAAGGTGTCTAATGTTAAAAACCAAGCCCAAACAATGCAGCAGATGGACAATCTCCCACTCCTAAATAATGGAACGTCTCCAGGTGACACAGGGGGAGAGGCTGGAGATGCACAGGGAGGACAAGCAAGTGCAGCAACCCCCAGGACAGTCCTTTTGCCTCAGTCCTCACTCCTCCGGGGGGATGTCATTCCCCTCAGCTCCTGGGGAACTGAACTGCTGCTGCCCCAGGCTGGGACACCTCCCACAGGGCCAGCTGCTCCTGAGGCAGGGAGGGAGGTGGGAGGGAAGCACTTCTACCTGGAGCTCTCAATGCACCCCTTCCAGAGATGACACATGGCAATTACAGGCACAGTGTCAGGATGTTCGGAGGGACTGGAATTTTAATCAGTGAACAGCTTTCAACAGACAGACCTTCAGAAAGCCAAGCTGGGGTGCCAGCCACCTTTGTTCTTGACCTCTCTTGCACTCAGCTCTGCACACCAGGCTGGGAAACTGCCTCAGCAGATGTTTGGTGATGCTAAAGGACCACTGAGGGAAGCTGAGAGCTTGAAGCTGAACTTACACAGCTGCAGGGGGGGAGAGCTGCCTAATCCAAAGCTTACACACCTTCTCACATGAAGCCACAGAAAGGCACCTTGTTGTCACCCAGGAGGGGTGTTGCAGGCAGGAGACAGAAGCCTGTGCTGACAGAATCTCTGCAGAGAGACCCGAGAAGCCACAGACTAAGATGACACTGTGCCCAACTCCTCCTGCTGCAGCTGCCTGCTCAGGCTCCCCTGCCACAGGCACCCACTTTTCAATGTTTGCACCTTGGAGCACAGTCAGAGTGTGAGCCACAGTTAAAATACAATCCTCTAAAGTCTAGCTTTCGTTCAGGATAATCGGGTCAAACCTTTGGGTTACTCTGGAGAAGAGGTGTGGGTTTGGGGCTTTTTTACACACTAGATAAAAGCTCCCAAGGAAATACTTTTAAATTGTTCAGTTCTGTCATGTTGTTATTTTTAGCAGTGTCAGGAGACAGCTGTGGACACAGAGAGCACCAGTCTGTGATGGGTCACATGCACTGAGACACAGCCACTGTTTCAAGTGAGCCACAACAGATTCAACAGTTTGGAAAACTCCTTTCCCAGCCCAGCCCAGGGCAGTAAGTGCCCTGTGCCCAGCTGGCAGTGCCCTGACACCCTGGTGGCACCAGATCTGCTGCTGGGGGGACTGGGGGGGCCCCACTGGGGCAGAGCAACAAGGACACCAAGGCTGAACCCTCAGCTTCCCTTTCCCCAGCTACAGCCCATCCAAACTCGGGGGATGTTTGGAACCAGCCTTGGCCCAGCCACAACCATTAACCAGCACAGCCACAGCCCAGGGAGAGCAGGGACTCTGCTCTCTGTCCCCTGATAAGGAGGGGGAGCACAGAGCAGCCCCAGGGAGGAGAGCACTGACCCCAGAGCAGTGGGGCAGGTTCCCTCACATCAGTCTGGACGTGGCTCCTCGTGGAGAGCGCCCAAACATCAGTTGTGGGAGGACACCCGAGGCTGCACAGCAGCAGTGCTGGTGTTACTGGGGCAGGGAACCCCTGGGCTGGGCCTGTGGAACCCTCATGTCCCACCTGAACACACCTCAGGTGTTCCTGAGTCCCACCTTCACTCCAGCTCTGCTGTTGTGAGGTTCCAAAAGACACGTTTTCATACCCAGGTCTATTGGAAGCCACCCCACCACTGCTGCTACAACACAAAACACACCTACAAATTCTGCTGAACAGATGAAAACAACTCAGGAGCTCCAGAAGAGACCTGAAAACCTTCCCAAAAATGACCTTAAACAGACCTTTTTCATCCCAAAGCTGGATTCAAAACGCTTTGCAACCAGAAAGCTTTTTTTCTTCCCACACAGTGGAAACCATCATTATCTGACACATTTCAATTAACTATCACACCTACCAGACTAATCAAAATGCAGCTTTCTACAGAGAAGTTAAAAAGAGAACGTAAGGCAATATTGCATCCCCCCACTCCACTGCCCAGGGCTTCCTCCCAGGGCAGAAACACTGAGGCACCAAAACAGGGCCCTTTTGGTTCTTCCTTGCTCCCTTTTGGTTTGGGGCTGAAAGTGAAAGCTGGGCCTGTCCCTGGGCAGGAAGGCAAACAAACCCGGGGCAGGGGGTCAGCACAGCCCATGGGCTCAGCCCAGCCCCACAGGGGCACAGCTCCAGGACAGTGGTCAATGAATACCAGGCAAAACACACAGAGTTCAACCTGTATTTGCTGCAGGTCAAGGAGCAGCCTCAGAAGCTCTTGATGTGAAGCATTTTTGCAGCATTTCTAAACCCAGTGCCCAAGCCTGGCAGAGCTCTGAGGGGGCACTGGGCAATCCCCAGGGATGGGAAGGTGGGCACAGAATTCCAGAGGCTGCTCACAGGGGTCTGCAATCAGCAGCTGATCCTCCCCCAGACTGGCCCAACAAGCCATTTAAAACAATTCCTGTGTTCCAGCAGAACTGCAAGGGCCACAATTACCAGCAGTGCTGCTGGAAATGGTCTTGCAAGGGACAGCACCCCCAGTGTGCGGGGGAGCTGCGGGTCTGGAGGTGACACAGAGCAGCTTTCACACCTGGGAACCAGCCCCAGTGCCACCAGTGATGGCACTCCCCAGCACCCAGTCTGCCCAGTGCGTGCACTGGTCACCCCCACCCCGAGCTCCCTCAGCACCTCCTGCAGGGGCAGGAGAAGGAAAAGCGACCTGACAGTCCCTTCACCAGGACAAATCCTGGCCGGTGCCAGAGGGCTCTGACCCCAAGCCCGGGCCACCCGAGGCGCCCCGGCAGCGGGGCCTGCCCAGGGCCAGCAGCCCGTGCCCGGCCGGGCAGTGACCCGCGGGCACAGGGGAGGGGCGGGGGGCAGGACGGCCCTGAGCCCTCCCACGGCCCGGCCCGGGGGCAGCGCTGCCTCACAGGCAGCCCGCCCCCCGCAGCCCGGGATCGGCCCCTCGGGTGCCCTCCCAGCCTCCCCCAAGGAACTGAAACTCTGAAAGGCTCCGGGGCTGGCTTCTGAGCGCTGCTCCTTCAAACACAAACCCGGTCCCGACACTGCAGAGCAACACGAACCACGGGCACTCCAGTTACAGCACCTGCACCAGCAGCTCCCAGCTCTGGGAATTCACTGCCGGGGCAGGTTTAGTCCTGGCACCAACACACTGAGTGGGAAAACACCTTCTGGGAACCAGCCAGCTCCTGAACCCCTCGAGACCTTTGGCACTGTGTCACCCCACGAAACGCGGCCAGTTAATTGCTGTAACTCCCAGACTGGCCACTCGAGCTCAATATCGGGCTGGAGGAGGAGGACAAAGCTGCCCAAGTTGTTTAACAGCTCAACAATTCCCCACAAGTTTTCTCCCAACTGTTGATTCCAGGTTCCTGGGTTCGGGGTGTGCCCTCCAAGGATCGCTCTGCCCAGGGTCCCTGCCGTGTGCCCGGAACACGAACCCCCGTTT
>VXBA01002447.1:490799-512909 GCA_013399895.1 Serilophus lunatus
TGCCCGTTCCCAGCCCGGTGCCCGCTCCCCGGTGCCCGTTCCCAGCCCGGTGCCGGTGACCGTTCTCCGGTGCCCGTTCCCCGGTGCCCGCTCCCAGCCCGGTGCCCGCTCCCAGCCCGGTGCCGGTGCCCGTTCCCCGGTGCCCCGGTGCTCGGGCGGTTCGCGGTGTGTGCCGTCCCTCCCAGCGGAGTTCACGGCGGGGCCGCTGAGGGGACGCGCGTGAGGAGCGGCGGCCGCGGCTGTGCCCGCGCGGGGCCCGGCGGGCGCCTCCGTTTCCCCGCCCGAGAGAAGGGAGCTGCGTGTGATCTCCTGTCAGGGCTGGGAGGTGCGGGCACAGCTCTGCCCCTTCTTCCTTCCCTTCCCATTCCCCTTCCCTCCAGCCCCGGAGTGCCCCGGGGGGGGGGACCCGCGGGGCCCGGCCCGGCCCGGGGGTGTCCGGGGCCCCAGGCTCTGTCTCGGGGTCCCCGGTTGCTCTCCCGGCTCTGTCCTGAGCTGCTGCTGGACGTGGGATTCTGCATCGGGTTTGGGGTTGGGCTCCCAGCCCTGGGTGCAGTGTCCCCCTCGGCGCAGGTTCCCCCTCCCGCTCAGGGGCACCGGGGGCAGGTGGGTGAGAGCAGGATGGGGCAGAGCTGGGCTTGCTCCCCAGGGGCCACCCCGCCTGTGTTCTCATGGACAATTCACTTTTGCTGATGCCTTTTCTTAATTTTGTTCTTTGGTCTGCTTTGCACACCCCGTCCCTGCCCAAAGTGCCCCTGGCCGGTTGTCAGTGTTCACCTCTGTCTCCTTTGGGCACCTGGGAGGGGAGCAGGGAGTCCCCAAACCCTGGGCAGCTCTGCCTGTTCGTCTGCTGGCTGCACCTTGTCTGAGGGGCCGGTCTGATCCTGCCTCTCTCCTGCACAAGGGTTGTCAATGTTTGCAGGAATGCAATTTGAACGCAGTTTAGTCGTGTGTAAAGAGGATGAAGTTTTCCCATCCTGGTTTTGTTTCCTCCAAGTCCCTCGGCCTCACTCTCCTTTGGGTTTCCTTTCAGCCGTGCTCATTCGCCTGGAGGGATTTTGAGCCGCCTTTATTTTTGCTCACATTTGCATGTGAAACAATCGGTTTTGTTGTGCTCCAGCTGAAGTCGGTGGTGTGGGGGGGGTGTTTTTGTTCCTTTTCTGTGCGGAGCTCCTCCAGTCCCAGTCCCAGGGGCTGTGACTTAGGTGTGTGCCCCAGTGCTCCCAGTCACGTGTGTGGCGACTGGTGCAGCTGGGCTTTGCTCTCTGGTGAAGGTATTTCAGAAGGCTCAGCCTGGGTTGGGCTTTAGCTGAAATTCCTGGAGCAGGAGAGTCTAAAACCTTGCAGAGCTCTCACCATCTGTGCCTCTCACTCCTCTGTCCTATATTTAGCTTGGAAAAGCAAACACATTAGGTGGGTCCACTTCTTGTTGCCTGCAGGCAGGGCCTGGGCTGCTGGGGCAGGTTCTGAGGCAGAGCTTTTGGGGCCCAGGTCGGGGTCCCCGTGGGCTGCCTGGCCCTGGGGCTGCTGCCTGGGTGTGTGTGGGGGGTTTGCCAGCCTGGAGTTATTCACAGAAACACATGTAATGCTTTAAAATAAAAGCAGGGAGCTGCCTTTAGCTCTCCCTGGCCTTGTTTGAAAGTAGCTTGGAACCACATTTTTGGGTAGGTGAGGTTGTCTTTAGAACCAGAATTGGAGAGCAGAGCAGTGGAGCAGCACGGGAGGGTGTGACACTGTGGGGCTGCTCAGGTGCTTGGCCAGGAGACACAGCTTGGTGCAGCTGCTCACAAGTGGACTGCACCTCAGCAGGGCTTCCCCAGGCCTTGGGGCACACATCCCTTTCTCCAGAGCTTGCCTTGACTCCTCCCCTCTCTCCTGTGCTGCCCTTGCTGCCACTGGTCCTGCTGGGACCCTGTGACTCCCTATGCATCCCACCACCACAGGCCTGTGCTCAGGCCCTGGGCTCTGTGCTCAGCCTGCTGGGGGTGGCAGTGGCAGGAGGGAGATGTGCCACCCCCAGGGCACCCACCCCTGTCCTCTCAGGCGAGTTCAGGGTTTGCTTTCCAGGGCTCCCAGCACCCCGTGAGGTGCTGCTGGTGTGGAGCCAGGGGCACACCTGCTCTGGAGCCTCTCAGCATTCAGGATGCTCCAGAGAAGTCTCTGTTCTGCACAAGACAGCGTCCCCGGGGCCCCAGGGAGGTTGGAGGAGGAGAGAGCTGGTATTTTGCTTTGTGTAATGGTTCAGTCTCCTGCCTGATCTGCCTGGAAACGCTGAATTTTCCCCCCTTCAAGTTTACCTTTGAGGTGAATTCCTAAGGCTTTTTGCCTGAGCCGTGTTGTGGTGCCCAGGTAAGGTTGAGCCAAGACAACTGATTACTCATCAGGCTGGTTTGGCTTTGCCTTTGGGTGGCTGAGAGGTGCAGCCTTTCATTCAGTGCAGTTGAACCCTGGAAAAGCAGAAAGCTGATAAGGGAGCCACCAGCAGTGGCCTGAGTGTGCCTGAACCCACCCTGATAAGGAGGGTTACGTGGGAGCAGTTTGCTCTGTGTCTCAGGCTGATGGTGCTGGGCCCTCCTTGTCCCCCCAGGAGGTGTTGCTGCCTCCCTGGGGCTCCCAGGGCTGTGCACAGGGAGCAGCTGGAGCTGCAGAGGGTTGGAAATGTGCTGCTTTCTATCCCCCAAACAACTTGGTGATCCCCTGAAACTGTAAAGGACTTTGTGCTAAGTGGTCCATTAGTGCCCCATCTCTTCCTGTGCACTAATTAGTCCCATCCTCTGCTAATTCAGCATGTTCCTCTTCCTCCTCTCTCTGCAGAGCAGCTGTGCCTGCTGTCACACACAGTGGGCTCCCATGGACTGAAGTAAAGGGGCTTTTCTTCCTGAAAAGGCTTTTAGTTCTTCCTGTGTGTCTTCGAGGCAGCTATTATTTCTCTTTTTACAGAAGTTTTGATCACTTGCCCAGTTTTATTTCCTCCAAAGTTATTTTCCAGTTCATCCTCAGACATGTGTGTTGCAGTTGAAGCTCCCACTGCTGCCTCCCTTGAGAGCAGCCCTGGTTTGGGAAGTCACTGCCCCTTCCTTTGAGCAGCTGTGCACCTTTTGTCCAGGTGAGCCTGCTCTTTGACTCCTGGGAGAAAAAGTTTTCGTATGAGCTGAAATGCCCTGTCACAGGGATTTCTGGACTGTAGAAGATTTTCCCAAGGAAGATGGAAATCCCACTAAATGCCCCTTCAGAAACCAGACCAGGCAAGATTTTGGGAAGGAGCAGATGTGCATTGGTGAGAATGTAGTTGGGTTTTTTTTTTTAACTCATGCCCCATTCCTGTCCTTCTGTCACAGTTGCTTAGATTACATATTTGTGTTCCAAATCCAAGCAGAAAATCCTCCTGCTTTCCCTTGCTGTGACCCTTGGGAAGGCAGGAGTCTGCTCAGCACTGCAGGGCTGGTTTCCCTCTGAGCTCCCCAGTGCCCTGTGTGTGCTGCTCTCAGAGCCATGCACTCACTGCTGCCCAGAGGTGCTGCTTGTCACCAGGCAAAGCCAAGGCCACTGGTGGACAGCCAGTATTTCCATTTGAGATTTTTGTTTCCAAAACCTGCAGCTTCTGTTGCCCCATCACTGTGGGGTCTGTAGGCTCTGCTTTGGGGACAGAATGGCACATTTTGGTGACACATCTGGAACACCTCATGGAAGAATTCTCCTGTGGAGTCTGGTAGCACTGGTGGTGGCTTTGGGACCTGCAGAGCAGGATCTGTGCAGCCTTGCCCTGGAGATGATGACAAGGAGTTATTTGGCTCCTGTTTCATACTGGGCTCTTTCCAGTGTCCTGTTTCACAGCTTTCCTGTTCTTCCACTTGTGCCCCAAACAGAGGGATGCCCTGGCTCTGACACGTGCCTGTACCTTTCCTCTGCATTCCCAGCTGAAAGCAGCTTCCCCTCTGAGCTCCTTATCCCAGGACCAGGATCTGATCCCTCTGGGCAGCTGTGAGGAAACTGCTGCCCACCCTGAGCTGATCCCTGCCCACAGCAGCCTGGGAGCTGGAGGGCTTTGCCCCCCCTGCCTGTCCAGGCTGGGTTTGGTGTGTTCCCAGTACCAATCCCAGGAGGACACGATGCCACCAGCTCTCAGCAGAGCTGCCTCTCTGAGGCAACACAAGGAGGCTCATGGTTGCCTCTGGAGGTGTTGGCTCTCAGTTTGAGTCTGGGGTTGTGGGTACTCACAGCAGGACTCTGCAGCCCCCTGCAGCTGCTGGGACACGCTCTGGAAGGTGCAGTTTCTTGGGACAGATTCTGAGAAGCCACATCGACCCCAGGCACCTTCCTGGGTGTGTTTAAACATTAATGATCTTTTGCTTTCCTGGGTGGAAAGAATCTAGAGAATTAAAGTTTTTACCACTGACATGGCAGTTCTGGGGGGGACTGAAACTGCTGAGCTGTGGCAGTTAGGCTTTGTTCTCTTTGCCTTTGTCCTAGAGCAGCTTTGCTGGCTTCCAGGATCCAGAGCTTGAGAAGGAACTTTCAGTTTCTTGAAGTTGAATTTGGTTTTAAACAAAAAAGTCCTTCAAATGTCAAAGTGTAAACATGTTTTTTTTTCTGGAGCAACCCAACATGCCTTGGGTTTAAAAAAATGTCAGAAAGGGTTTAACACAACAGCAAACAGACTCTGGTATTAAAATAACTCTGAAATGCTGCTGCAGTCTCAGCAGCTTTGCTGGGGGCTGTTTTTAGAGTCTCCTCTTTCTTCTCTTGCAGGTTTACCAAGAATCTGTCCCCAGACAAAATCAACCTGAGCACTCTGAAGGGGCAGGGGCAGCTGACCAACCTGGAGCTGGATGAGGAGGTGCTGCAGAATGTGCTGGAGCTGCCCACCTGGCTGGCCATCACTCGGGTCTACTGCAACAAGGCCTCCATCAGGGTGAGCAGGGGCTGGGGCCAAGGCAGCCCCACTGAGGGGGTGCACAGAGTTGCACTTTGCACCCTGAGTTCTTACAAATTCGTCCTCCTTGTGCTTTTTGCAGCAATAAATTGCTCTCTTGTAGTTGATATGAGCTGCCAGATTGTATGATTGCAGTTGGTGCTACCCATGGCAGCATTACATGAGTGTGAGAGTTTTTAGGGTATCGAGGAGACTTTCTATAAAGGAAATATAGTTCTGTTCTGCCAAGTGACAGTAAAAATGAGCTGGTCTTACTCATCTGATGTACTCTGTTTTTAGAGTCAGATCTGCTTAATTTAGAAGCAAACATTTGTTCTCCCTCCTACAAGAGCTGCAGAGTGAGTGTTGCTGTATGAAAATAAAATGGAGCCTTTTGATTTGTGCACAGTCTTCAGAAGAGTTGCCTGACTTCCAGTAACTGCAGCAGTTGGGTGTAAACTCTGTTCTCCATACCAGAATTTGACCTGCAGAATATCTGTTACTTGTGATGATACCTGAGATCCAAAAGCTCAGCTGGGTTTGTAGATCTGGTGTCTGGAATGTCTTCACTTGCCTGTGTCTCTGTCTGACCTGGATACAGTGAGACATTGTGGGCCTTTCTCAGAGAAAGGGGCTCAGATGGGTCCCTGCAAAGATCACTCTTGTAACCTCAACTTTGTCATTTCAGATCCAGTGGACAAAGCTGAAAACACACCCCATCTGCCTGGTAATGTTGCCTCTCTTGTCCATTTCTTTTCTTCCTCACTCTTTTTAATCTCTTCTACTCGAGAAAAGTTCTGCAGAGGGAAACCACCAAGTGCTCAGATTCTCCTTTGACCCGAGTCCTCCCTTGGCACACAAGGAGCCTGTTTGGCCACGAGTGCCCTGCCCTGAGAGCCCCCTTTCACTGCAGGATGGCCCAGATGAGCTCTCAGGGAAGTCCAGGGCAGCCCTGTGCCTGTTTTTCGCTGTTTGTTTTCCCCCCCTCTGTGGTTTGAGTGATCTGAGCACTGACGGTGTGAGAGCTGTAAGACGTGAGACTCTTGGAGGTGCAGGAGTGGATTCTCACACCCAAAGGCTTGCTGTGGTGCTGAGGGCTCCCCACTGTGTCTCTGCAGTACCTGGACAAGGTGGAGGTGGAGATGAGGACGTGCGAGGAGCCGCGGCCGCCCAACGGACAGTCCCCCATCGCGCTGGCTGCTGGACAGAGGTCAGGCCCTGAGCCCTGCAGCCTCTCCCTGGGGGGCTGTTCTCGTGGTTCGTCCCTCTGCTCTCGGGTTTCAGTGCCTCTGATGCTGCCTGTAAACCTCAGAGCCTCTGTGCACGCCCCAGGCCTCTTGTCGGGCCAGGTGACGACGGGGGGGATCTTCTCTCTGCAGTGAATATGGCTTTGCTGAAAAGGTCGTGGAGGGGATGTTCATTGTTGTCAATTCCATCACCATCAAGATTCACTCCAAGGCCTTTCATGCTTCTTTTGAGCTCTGGCAGCTCCAAGGCTACAGTGTGAACCCCAGCTGGCAGCAGAGCGACCTGCGGCTCACCCGCATCACCGACCCGCAGAGGGGAGAGGTGAGGGCTTCCCACACCCTGCACGGCTGCTTCCCGAGCTGGGCTGTACTGGGATTGTACTGGGATCGCAGAACAACAGTGTGTCAAGGATTTGCTGCGGCCTCGTTTCGCTTCATGTCTTCTAAGTGGGGGTTTTTATCCTTGAAGTTGTGAAAATCTCAGCGTTTTCCTGTTTTTCTCCTGCTGGGCAGGTTCTGACCTTCAAAGAGCTCACCTGGCAGACACTGAGGATAGAAGCAGATGCCACAGAGAATGGTGATCAGGATCCTGTCACTACTCCTCTGAGACTCATCACCAACCAGGGGAGGATCCAGATCTCTCTCAAGAGAAGGGTGAGTCTCTTCTGTACCTTGCAGGACATAGTCTCACTGCCTGGTGCAGTGGTGATGATATTTCCTCCCACATTCCCCTGCAGCCCTTCTTTCCCTTCACAAATCTGGAGCCCAAGCTGCTGTATCTCTCCATGCTTTCTGTCACAGACAGCTGTGTCCTTACCAGATGTCAAAGCAGTTCATTTCCCAGGGCAGGATATCATGGATGGAGTTTTTCAACCCATTGAAATGTTCTGAGGGGAGCTGTCATCTCCTTACTGGAAGCTGGAAGCCTGGCAGCCTGATTTTTAGCTGTCAAGGAAAATGTGATTTTTTTAAAAAAAAAAAATCTCCTTTTTTCTTTTTTCCCCAATTTTAAACCACTGAGCCATTTGCCTCCTGAAGAGGAGATGGCTTTGACTACTTTCCATCTGGGGTGCTGTGGACATCCACCAGATAACATCTTCCAGAGGAGTTTCAGAGCAGCCTCCCTTCTTTCTGCTACAACTTCTATGTATTATGAGGACCCTCTGTCTGTGGTGGAAGTTTGAGATCCCTGTCTCCTTGCTGTTGCAGACCAAAGATTGCAATGTGGTGGCCTCCAAGCTGATGTTTCTCCTGGATGACTTGCTGTGGGTGCTGACAGACTCTCAGCTGAAGGCAATGATGAAATATGCTGAGTCTCTGAGTGAAGCCATGGAGAAGTCTGCTCAGCAGAGGAAAAGCTTGGCACCAGAGTCTGTACAGGTGAGTGAGTCAGAATATTGCTGGGCCAGGGAAAAGGAGCAGTTTCTATTTGTTTCATCTGGCCCATGCTCACAGGGTGTCCCCCGGTGGGAACTCGTGGGTGAATGGGACTTACTGTGAATAAAGTTTGTGTTCCAAGTCAAGGGCGAGGGAAGAGGAATATTGCAGCTGGAGTTGGAGGCTCTGGGGAAGCAGGGATGTGCATGTGGTACAGTGAGATTGCGTAGGAGGGATTGGGAACACTCATCCCTTTTTGCCCAGGAGTCTTAAAGCATCATTTGAGGGAAGTGAAGGCCACTGTCAGAGCCACAGACAAAGAGTTTTGTTCACGAGAACACGGGACAGGGAATCCCACTTCAATTTCTATCAACTGATGCCTTGCAGGCTGGAAGATGGCACGAGTTCTTCAACTCCATTACAGCCTCTCTGTTCTCCCTCCCTCTGAGTCCTGCCTGGGCTTGTCCCTCTCCCACAGGTCACTCCCCCTGCTGCCAGTGCCCAGCAGTCGTGGGCCCAGCCCCTGGGGGGCAGCCCCAGCCCCAGCAGCATCGGGCAGTACTTCGACAAGCACGACGTGAAGGAGCCCTCGTACCACCTGCTCATCTCCCGCCTGGACCTGCACCTCTGCAGCGACAGCCACGCCCGGGGGGCAGGTGGGGAGGGCAGGGCAGGGGCACAGCACCCCGGGCAGGGGCACAGCACCCCGGGAAGGGGCACAGCACCCCGGGAAGGGGAACAACAACACCTTGGGAAGGGGCACAGCACCCCGGGAAGGGGCACAGCACCCCGGGAAGGGGAACAACAACACCTTGGGAAGGGGCACAGCAGCCTGGGAAGGGGCACAGCACCCCGGGAAGGGCACAGCACCCCGGGCAGGGGAACAGCACCTTGGGAAGGGAAACAGCAGCCCCCAGGCAGGGAAACAGCAGCACCCAGGCAAGGCCTGTGGCTGGGAGAGGGCTGGGGAGCCATAGGGACTCACCCTTCGGGGTTTGAGGCTCTAGGTCTGGTTCTTACCACGTGAACTGTTGGGCAGTTGCTCTCAGGTGTCCCTTTCCTTGCCTAGAGCAAGATTTTGGTACAGCTTGCTAAAGGTGGTGACCTGATCCTGGCCGTGGTGTCGGTCAGTCAGTGGTGCCAATCAGAGCATTGTAGTTCTGACTTCCCCTGGATCAGGGCTGCCCACAGTTTCCTCTGTTCTGTTTCCCACAGGTGCTTTGAAGCATGGGATGCTGGGAGGTGCCATCCAGCTGACCTTCAGGAGGATGGCTTTTGACTATTACCCTTTCCACAGGGCAGGTAGGAAGCCTGTGGCCTCCCAGCTTGAGGAGGGGGATAAAAAGGGAGCTTGAAGGTCAGTCCTGGATTATGGTTTTGGGCAGGACTGTAAGAAAGGAACCTCATTTTTAAAGTCAGGATGGGTTTTTTTCTTTCAGGAGATGACTGCAAGCATTGGGTGAGGTACAGTGAAGCAATGGAAACACGGGGACAGTGGGCAAAGAAGTTGGTCAGTGAATTTCAAAGCAAGATTGAGAAGCTTTATAAAGAAATGGATCCTGCCTTTGCCAAGACTCCACTTTCCCCCTTCAAGAGGAAACCAGGTAATGGTATTTGATAAAACTAGTGAAGCAGGGGGTGGTACCACTTTGCTCCATCCAACAGTATCTGTAGCTGCCTCTCCCCAGCTGAGCAGGCTGACTTGTTGATGCAGGGATCCATAGCACTCTAAAAATCACAGTGTCAAAGGAAAGTGGCTGTCCTCCTGGAGCAGGACTGTGGCAAGGAAGGACAGGCTGCAGTGGTCCCTTTCCTGGCTTAGTACTGGGTTTGTCCACAAATGAGCACACAAGGGTGAAATGAAGTACTTAAGTCCTGACAGAAGAGTGTGTTCTGCTGCCAGAGCAGACTCACCTTTCAGTGTCCTCCCCTCCAAAGCCCCCTGTTTCTGTCCCGCCCAGCCGTGTCCATCCGTTTCTAACTTTGGGGCTGCTGGTGGTGCTCAGCAAGCACACGGGTGTCTGTGCTGCGTTGCTGCACAGGAGGTGACCCTTCCCTGCTGGTTCTGTCCCCACAGAGGCCCCGCAGAGCCCCCAGAGGAGCCCCCCCGAGAGTGGCCGAGCCCCTCCGCGGACGCTGCCCCGGGGCCCGCCCTGGGCACGGCTGCGCTCCAGCTGCCTCGTGCTGCGGGTGGACGACCTGGATGTGCACCAGGTGGGCAGCTCAGCACCCCCTGCAGCTGCTCCTGGCGTTGGTGACGACAAGAAATCCCGTCCAGTGGGACCCGTGCAGAGCCCACGTGGTCCAAGGCAAACGAAAGGCTGCCCAGGGAACCCGAGTGCCACGATGAGGTGGCGTGTAAAGCTTCTAACCCGAGTGTGAACTGCTGGTGGTTTCCACGTTCAGGGGAAATTGCATAACCACAGGTTTCTGCCCTCTGTTCATAGCTGAGCTTGCACCAAGCATTAGGCAGGCCCAGCAGAGAAGATCCTATGCCTTTGAGAAGTCAGTGAGTCATGCTGATTCTTGACAGAGGTTAAATCAGTCTTACCTCAGGCTTTGTGACCCAGAGCACCCCTAGCCTGGTTAAGGCCCTACATCCATGTGCCCTGTATCCACTCCAAGAGCTGGTTTTGCTTTTTGCAGCACCAGATACTACAATGGACTTACCAACGTGCTGCTGATCCTGCTGTGTTAGATTGCAGTTCTGTTTGCTCGTGTCACCCAGTTCTGCTTGTCACAGCTCTTACTAGTGGTGGCACAGACTAAATTCCCTCAAAGGAGAGGAGCTATCAGCAGGTAGAAGAAGCTTTTATTTTCCTTTGAAAGCAGTGTTATGTTTGATGTGTAAATGAGATGGGTTGAACACGGGTGACTCTGGGGTTACTGGAACACTTGAGTTTGCCAAGTCTGAGTTTTGCACAACTGCATTCCATTGTGTTTTCAGGTTTCTACAGCTGGGCAACAAAGCAAGAAACCCTCCACCTTGCTTTCATGTAGTAGAAAATTCTTCAAACTCCCTGACCAGGTCTCTGCAATCCATATTGAATTCATGGAGTATTACTTCCCAGACAATCAGGACTTTCCAGGTAATACACCAAGGTTAGCACCTTCTTTCATAAGTTTCTTAAAGAATCATCAATTCTTAATTGCTTAGGTCTGATAACCCTGTTAGCTGTTATCTGTGCATTGTTGTTCAGTTTTCTGATGTTTGCCTTCCCAATTTTTTATTTTTTTGCCTGTGGGAAGGTGGGATAAGAGTTTGTGGAGAGTATGGGTGCAGAGCTGTGCTTGCAAAACGCCATGTGCAGCTGCAGCAGCTGCTGCCTGCCCAGGTGCTGGGTCCTGCCTTACTGGTCAGCACTGGAGCAGGGCCCTGGGGTGCTCTGGGTGTTCTTCAGCTGGATTGATGGGGCACCTGGAACTCCTCCTTGCTCTGGGTGCACCACAGCTGCTCCCTTTCCCAGGTCTGTCTCCCAGGGGTGCTGTAGGCCCTGCACTGGTGCTGTCGGGGCAGGTTCTGCAGGGCCCCTGTTCATCTGTTTCGTCCTAGTTCCGTGCCCAAACCTGTATGTGCAGTTGAATGGCCTGATGCTCACCCTGGACACAGCAAGCGTGCTGTGGATAAACCTCTTCTGCCTGGATCTGCGCCGCAGCTTGGAGCAGTTCAAAGCCATTTACAAGCTGGAGGACTCGGGCAGGGGGGAGGAGCACGTCGACGTCCGACTGGACGGGTTCCGGCTCAAGGTACCGTTCTTTTCCTCCCTTGCCCAGTTTTCAGTGTTCTCTCCCTCCCTGCTGTGAAAGGAACACGAGACCAGGACATAGCTGGAGTGCACAGAGAGGGAAACAAACCCTCTGCCTTCCCCTGGCTGCCAGCTGTGTCTGTTTGTTTGGTCTGTGGGCGGTGAAGCGGGCGCTCAGGTCTCATCCGGAATCGCTGAGCAGGACAAGACTCTGTCCTTCCCTGCTCACCACTTGCCTTGTCCTGTCCCTCTCCTCTGTGTAGCTCCACATCCCCGTGGATAAGAAGGCCGCTGACCATCGGGATCGCCCTCAGTCCCTCTGCATCAGCACGTGGGAGCTGACGGCCACCAACACCCGCCACGCTCCCTCCTGCAGCTGCCAGGACCTGCAGGGCCTCTTCCGCCGGTTTGCAGCCTCAGAGTTCTTCCACTCCAGCTACTCTGAGTTCCCCCGAGCTCAGGACACCTTCAGCCTCCTGCACACCCTGTTCCTGCGCCACGCCTACGAGGTGGACGACCGGCCCCGGAGGCGCCCAGGCCTTGCCCAGCTGCTGCACAAACCCTCTGCCTCGGAGGATCTGTGGGCCCTGAATGTCAGGGAGCTTTCCCTGGGCTTCGAGGGGGCCGAAAGCTCCAAGGGCAGAGCCCTTGCCTTTATTGACCCTTTTCCCCTCTCCGTTTGGGCCTGCCTGCCCAGGAAGTGGGGGCAAGCTCGGGTATCTAAACGACAGGAACTGGCTGCCTCCGAGGTGAAAATGAAGCCTTCTGCCAGCTTTAGCAACCCCTCAAAGAATGACAGCCTGTCCAGGGAACACGGTGTTTGTCAAAGATCAAAGACTGACCAGGATTTGAAGAACATCTACAAGGTCCCAGAGACCATGGATGTCTTGGGAGAATCTGACTGTGAAGTTGATGATGGAGCAGGCAGTGAAGAGCTGGAAGCCTCTGCTGATATCCACGTGCTGGTGTCCTCACCTGTTCATGTCAAAGTTCGGCTCAACCACTACCAGTACTTGGTGCTGCTCAGGATGAAGGAGGTTCTGCAAACACTACAGGAGCAGCTGGCCCAAGATACCCAGGAAGTGGCTGGGTGTCCTTTAGATCCCGTGTCTGCTTGTGTGGGAGTTATGTTCCACAGTGCTGAAGTGGCCTTGCTCATGAGTCCTGCTCCAGGGTCTGTCCTGGAGCCCAGATCCCTTGACTCAGACACGACCAGCCTGATTGAGTCTGAGCTCTCACCTTCAGACAGCAAGGAGGGCATGGTGGCTGAAGAGAAGGAGCTGAAATCAGAGAGCAGTTCAGAGAAGGGAGCGTGCAGCACCTCAGAGCTCCCAGAGGACAGTGGGGTGGGGAATGCCAGTGCCAGTGACCTGCCAGAGAGACTCCCAAGATCTGTGAGTGATGGAGCTCTGAGTGCAGCTCCGTGTGGGAAGGGCACAGAGGAGAAAGGCTTGGTAGAGGAAGCACACGAAGCTGTGGAAGCTCTGGTTGAAGAAAGACCAGCAGAGAGCAGCAGCCACCCTCAGAGCCCCCCTGCTGTCCCTTCCAGCCCAGCCTCGGACACGCAGCCCTCGGGCAGAGGAGGTGTGGCCCTCAATGGCCAGGCAGAGCTGTACCCCCTGAGGAACATCGAGGTGGAGCTCTCCAGTGCCCTGCACATCACCAAGGACGCCACGAAGGAGGCTCTGCACGTGACACTGGACCTCACCAAGGAGGCCATGTCCATCACCAAGGACGCCCTGAGCCTGAGCCGGGACAGGATGACCTCCACCATGCAGAGGATGCTCTCCCTGCCCCCAGCCAGGTGAGTGGGGTGGGCTCCCGGGATGCAGGCAGAGGAACAGAGACAACTGCTCCCCTTCTTCCCATGTTGTTTGACTTGGGGATGGGGTAAGTGTTCAGCTCTTTGAGCTGGTCTGAGGACACTAAATTTGACTTGCAAGTGGTCAGAGTCCAGCCCACTGCCTGTATAATCTGTAGGCTCAGCTCTGTGCCTTCATTTGGTTTTTGTTGGGTTTTTGGTAGGGATTCTGTGCCCAAAGCAGAGGAGGGAGCAGTGACCCCGGGCGGCCGAATGCGTTTCTTCTCCCTGAAGAGAACCTCGTCCCAGCACTCCTTTGACACCACGTCTGTGGATGGGAGTGGCCCCGAGGATGGGCTGTCCCTGGACAGCGACGGCAGCGACGGCTTCGTGCTGCTCACAGACTCTGGTACAAGCCCTGCCCTTTTCCTCTCCTCCATCAGCCCACCCCTGCTGCGGTCGGATGGAATTGCTTTTGCTACTCCTTCCTTTGAAGGTTGTGAGTGAGGAGTTCCCCCACAGTGGCTCTCTCTGCTTTCATGGGTGCCTTTCCTTGAGTTGAGTGTAAATGAGGGTGAGGAGTGACCTGCACTCAGCAGGGATGTCCTGAGGCCAGAGCAGAGCTGTGCCAGTGGAGGGGGGATGGAGCATTTAGGAGGGGTTTAGGAAGGGCTGTGTCTGGTACTCTGGACATCTTTGCCTTCAGCTCTGTATTGCTTAAACTCATCTGAGGAGCTGGAGAGAGTTGTCCAGAAGATAGCATTGGCTGAGAGGCCATGAGATTCAGGCAGATGTTGACATCAGGACTTCTCAAAACCAGGAAAAGAAATGGAATCGAGTTGTTGTTGTTACTTCTGTTTCAGAACCCAGCCTGGACCCTCTGCCCTCGGGGCAGCTTCCTCAGGCCCATGATGCCATGGGCAGCAGAACAAGCCTGGTGGCCGAGGAGGAGGGTGGGGTGTCCCCTGAGGTGAACAGCTCCACGTCCCAGAGTGAAGACCCCAGCCTGCAGCTGGTGAGCCCTGTGCCCCTGAGGGCATCTGGAAGAGAAGGCAGAGGTGTTTGTTGTCATCAGTGAGCTCTTGGTGGCTGTTTCAGGTGTCTGTCCTCGTGTTGAAGATGAGTGAGGTGAACTGTGGAATAGAGGCACGAGGGGATGATTTGTCTGTGGCTGTACAAGTAATGAAGGTGGTTCCAGAGCAGCTGAACAACGTTGGGATGTGGCAGTATCTGCGTGGCTACCTGGGTAAGACACTGCTCTGGGGCTCAGCTGCTTTTACAGCTGCACTCTTAGGACTGGCTTTTGCATCAGCCTCCCTCAGAGAACATTCTGTTAACTGGGACCTTGGTGTTTGGGGTGGTTAGGATGGAATACAACTCACAAGTGAAGGCTCATATCTGGCATTTGAAAAATGTTTCCCAAATGATTACACAGTTGGGCACTGTGGTGCCTATTAATCATCAGTTGGGATTTTTTTAATTGCTGCTAGGATGCATTCAATGAGTTAAAAGAGTGAGTAAAGCTATCTGGTGAAACCGTGAAGTTATTCCTACTCTGAGAAAAATGCTTTTGGTCTAGGGCCCTTCTCCAGGGCTGAATTAGAATGAAAATACCCAAACCAAACCCAATGAACCTCTGCTGCCCTCCCCAGCCCCCCAAAACAAGTCAACCCAACTCCAAAATACCCCCCAAAGCAGCTTTGCCGTGGGCTCATTTCATGAGAGGTGCTGCCAGCCCGAGGTCCCGTTCTGAGCTCTGATGTGGTTGCTGGTGCCCCGTGGTGCAGTGAAGTGTCTCTGCTGCAGCTGCAGGGGCTGTGGCCGAGGAGGAGGAGGCGCTGCCCGTGCCCAGGGGGGCCCAGCCCGAGGTGTGTCTGCGCCTGCAGTCGGGGCCCGGCCCTGCCCAGCAGAGCTTCCTGCGGGTGCTGCTCCAGGGCTGCTCCACCCAGCTCTGCATGTCCTCCCTCACCGGCCTGGGGCCCTTCCTCGAGGACGAGGTCATTCCAGAGGTGATCCCCATGGAGATAGAGGTGGTGGATGCCAAGATCACCTTGAAGGTGAGTGTGTGGGGAAGCAGAGGTTCCCCCTGGGGTGGCAGCCAGGGCAGGGCTCACTTGGATGATCCTGCTTGGGAAGGGAGCCTGGGGGATTGCTGGGGGCCTCTGTAGAGCTTCTGTTTTCCCAAGGCTGTTTGGTTTTGCTTCTAAAAACTCTTGTTAGGCATGAATGAGGAGCTCAGTGGGAGTGTTGGTTACAGCTCATGTGCAGCCCTGCACCTGCATGTGGGTGCCCTGGGGAGCTCTGGCAGTGCTGCTGCTCAGGAGTGCTGCCTCTGAGGGTGCTGCAGGCCAGGGCACTCCTGTCCAGAGAGCCAGAGCTCTCACAGCAGTTCTCCTCTTCTCTGCTTTGTGTTTCTGCAGGATGACAGCCCCCAGGTGTACCCCACCTCCCCTGGGCCTCTCCCCATCATCTTGGCAGTGGACCACGTTGTTGTGAGGCGCAGGGATGATGGTGTGTTCTATCTCACAGGTCAGGAGCTGGGTTTATTGTCCTTCTGCACCCCCAGGCTGTGCTGGAGGAGACTGGACCTGGCATGGGAGGGTTGCTGCTGAGGGTGGGCTCTGGGGTGGGAGCAGCCCCTGCCTCTGTTTCCTAGTGTGGGAATTCATACCTGGTTTTTCCCCGAGCACACAGAGTCAGGACCCGTTGCTGCCTCTTCCCTTGCTTTAGTTTCTCATTTTAAAATAGGAAAGAGAATTCTGTTTCCGTTTAAAAAGTGGGAAGAAAAAGTTACTCTTTTTGTGCCGAGAGCCCTGTTGTGTGAATGTTCAGAACACCTGAATGTGTTCTGTTGCTTTCCAGCTCCCCAGGGGAAGGACTCACCGAAAGAGGAAGAACCTGTGGCAGTTGCTGAGGAGCAAAAGGCCCCAGCAGAGCCTGTCTTGGCAACCCCATCAGCAGGAGCATGTGGGCTGCAGGTGAGTCACTGCTGCCTGTTGCTGTCTGGACAAGGAGAGCTGACAGGGGCCTGGCAATTCCCTTCTGCCTTCGTGTGTTTGCAGTGCCTGGCACATGTGTGAGCTGCAGGAAGGGAGTGTCCTGGGGAGTAGCCTGTGCCTTCTCTTACAGACATTCTGAGGAGTGAGGGCACCTTGCCCAGCATAAACTCTCCTGTTCCCTTCCAGAAATGTGGGGTTTTTTTCTGCTTGGCTCCCTAGTTCTGTCAGTGGAGTTGTGCCACACTGTGTAATGCATTTCAAAAGCTCCTGCTGTGGTTTCCCTCCGAGCAGGTCACTGTCTACCTTGGGAACTCCTGCCTTGTTTTCTGTTTGTCTCCTGCAGCTAAAGCAAGTGCCAGAGTTGCAAAGGGAGCTGCAGACCATGAAACTGGCCCTTGCAGAAGCCAACATGGACAAGGCTCGTCTTCTGCAGGAGATCAGGAAATACAATCCCCTGTTCCAGCTCTGACAGTGCAGCACTGCGAGGGAGTGGGGACCAGCACCAACTGGGCAGGTTTGGTCATAGCACTGCCAAACTGGTCTGACTCCTGGGCACTGAAACCAGCTGAGACTGCAGAGGACTTGGGAGAGGGAGGGAGGCCTGCCTGAGGCAAACAGGGAAGGAAGGAGGAGTTTACTTCCCTCCGTTCCTGGCACTGCTGCACTGAGCCAGGGCACTGCTCAGCCTACAATGTCAGATGTGGGGACACAGCCTGTGTCTCCTCATCTTTTCAGCCTTCACCTTTCATGGTGACATCTAGAGATGGTCCATGTTGGGTTTCTGCTTCTTTCCCCCTTTGTTGTTGTGTTCTTTCCCAAGTGTGTTCACCAGGGGACGTGGCAGGAGGAGGGGGGACACTTCAGCACCTGGGGAGTGACAGGACAGGGGTGGCAGAGGGCTCAGGGCTCTGCTGTCACACAGGAACATGGATGAGAAGGGGTGCAGAGGGAGGGGATACAGCCCACTATTCCCTCAAGAAAAGGGTCAGGAGAGCAAAGAAATCCCTTCAGATTTCCATCAGTCATTCCTGGTGTGGAGGCAGACTCAGTGTTCATTTTCACTTAATCACTCAACATTTGCTTTACTGATGCAAAACCACAGAGGAATTAATTCCTTACAAGGCACTGTTTAAACTTTGTTTACTGTCAAAGGACAGGGTGAAGGAAGTTGCTTCAGCCTCAGCCTGAGGTGAGCTGTGTGTTTTTTGGGATGCCTCTTGTGTGCTGGGGGTTCCCACTGGGGAGGGGGCGCAGTTTGTGTTCCTGCAGGGGATGGGACACGTTCCAGAGCTGCCTGCCAGGCTGTTCCTGAGAGGAAAATGCACTTTATCTCAGTGTCAGTGGGCACTGCCTTCCCCAGGACCCCTCTGCAGTGAGTGACTTGCTGTGAGCAGCTCCCAGGGCAAGGAAGGAGACAAAGCCTCTCTCTGGGTCCAGGTGCTGTTGGAACACACTCGTGTGCAGCAGCTCCCTGTGAGCAGTGCTGGGAACTGCCCAGAGCCCAGGAGCAAAGTTGGACTTTGTTTTGCCAAATCTTTGTGCTGCTCCCTCTCCCCCTGGGGAGCAGGAGCTCCGAGGCTGCTTGCCTGAGGTAGAATGCAATGGTATTCCTGCTTTTTCTTCACTAATTGCTTGAAAATGGGAGGTTTTTCCCTGCTGCTTTTTCAAATTTTCGTGTTTTGTTTGGGTAGGGGAATGACTGGGGTGCAAAGGTGTTGCTCAGCCCTGGTGCCCACCTGCACCCTCCCACTTGTGCAGGCTGAGCACAGCTGGGCCACCTTGGCTGTAGCAAACTTCTTGCTCCAGCAACTCGAGTCAATGGGTTTTGCTGAAGAATTCAAGCACTTCCTTTGCTTTGAAGTCCCACTAAAAAGGACTGTAACCCCAAACCCACATGTGTGGGAGGACAAAACCTCCAGGATCTCCAGGGATCACAAGTAGCCAAGTTTACTTTATGGAGCCTCTTCTTTCAGGACTCTTCCTCTGTTGGGGTGAGAGCCCCCCAGAGGTGCTGGGGGAGGGCCCGTGGCCTCAGCACCTCTCAGGGCTGGGAGCAGCTCCCAAGGCCTGGGGGGTGGAATGTGCACCTCTGAACTTGAATTTGAGTTTTAGGCAGTATTGGAACTTTGGTGCAGTTTGTTTCCACTGATGCATTTATTGGTTCTGTGAACCAGGAGCAAAATTAAACTCGTTAACCTCCTTCCAGGCTCGGGCCTCTTTTCCTGCCCTTCCCCTCTCCCTCCTCTCTGGACAGCTGGAGCTGAGCCCTGGCTGCAGAGGCCCCAGGGCCCCATCCTGCCCCAGGCTGGGAGCAGCTCTGGGAGCCCCTCAGGCCTGTACTGCCCACAATACAGCAAGTCCCAGCCAGGCTACGAACACAGCAACAACTTTAATGTACAAAAAAGCCACATCTGGGCACAGCCAGCACATCTGGAAGCACAGCCCTGGTGAGGGAAGTGCTCTGAAGGCCCTGGGTGTTGCTCTCCCTGCTGTGCTGAGGCAGAGGAGCCCCCAGCTCCAGGTCAGGGGCAGCTCCTGGCTCTGAGCCCAGTGTGGGCAGTGAGTGCAGGACTGTCCCCTGTCCCCTCCTGGAGGGGCCTGGGCTCAGCTGCAGAAGGCAGAGTCCCCAGGAAGCTCATTCCAGCCTCTGCTCCGGGGTCAGTGGAAGATGATCTTCTTGTACTTGGAGTTGGGGATCTGCCCCCGGGCCTTGAGCCTCCTCACAGCCTCTCTCATGTGCTTGGGCTGCAGGGGGGGCACCTCCCCCCACTTCTCACACACGTCCAGAGCTGCACAACAAACACAGGGGGCACTGAGGGGACACCTGAGCTCTGCCACCTCCTGCTTCAGCTGCACTTCGAAAGCCAACAGCTGATGTTTGTGTTTAGGGTTTACAGCTCCCCTTTGCCAAGGGCCAGGAATGAACCTGTGACCCCTCCCTGCCAGGAGCCCCAGGACAAACAGCTTCTGAACCACTCGTGCACTGTGGACATGCAGGGCCTGGGCAGCTCAAACCCTCTGGGCCCCCCCTGCTCCTGTGCCACCTGCTTTGTCCCCAGCAGCACTAACGAGATCCTCGTTAAGCAGCTCTTCCCAGCCCAGGCTGGGCTCTGCTCTGAGCCACAGCTGCTGCTGGAAGGGCCCAAGGGCAGGAGCTGTGGAGTGCCTGCCCTGCCCTGTGTCCTGCACCAAGGGCCTGACCCCTGTCCTGGGCCCTGACCCCTCACCCCTGTCCTGGGCCCTCACCTTCCTCCACCACCTCCCCCACGAAGACCTTGGAGATGCCGGACATGGCGATGACGACGTTCTGGGACACAGAGGTGCCAGTGATGGACTGGATGAGCTGGGGGGACACACGGGGCCGGTCAGAGCCCACGCCCTGCCCTGGCCCCGCCAGCTGCACCCTCAGGGCAGAGCCCGAGCGGCTCTGCCAGGGTGGGAGGGGCGCTGAGCTGCCCCGGGGAGCCAGCCTGGAACCCGTGGGGATGGGAGGGGACAAGGTGCTGAGGCACAGCCCCCAGGGCAGCCCCTGTCCCACCCCCAGGGCAGCCCCACCCCCTGTACCCGCTTGATGGCGGCCTTGGGGAAGGCGGAGCGCCGGTACATCTCGTAGCGGTTCAGCTGCTCCTCGGAGAAGGACGAGACCAGAATCCTGGGGGAGGGGAGAGAGCGCTTACAGCAGAGACAAAGCCCCTGAGGCCACGGCAGCCCCGGGCAGGGCTGGGCTGTGCCCGGGGGGAGCGGGGGCCTGGCACGGGGCTCCCGTCCCGGGCACTCACTGCATCTTCTGGATCTCGTCCTCGTCCACTTTCTGCTTCTTCTCCTTCCGCTCCTTCAGCTCCAGCTTCACCTTCCTGGCGGCGCACGGCTGCAGCCCCGGCTCCTCGCCCTCGGCCGCCTCGCCCTCCGCGCTCCTCGCCTGGGACGGGACGGCGCAGCGCTCGCTCAGCGGCCCCTCGGCCCCGGCCCCGCTCCCGCCCGGCCCGGCCTCACCTCCCCGTCCGCCGCCTCNCTTTCAGGACTCTTCCTCTGTTGGGGTGAGAGCCCCCCAGAGGTGCTGGGGGAGGGCCCGTGGCCTCAGCACCTCTCAGGGCTGGGAGCAGCTCCCAAGGCCTGGGGGGTGGAATGTGCACCTCTGAACTTGAATTTGAGTTTTAGGCAGTATTGGAACTTTGGTGCAGTTTGTTTCCACTGATGCATTTATTGGTTCTGTGAACCAGGAGCAAAATTAAACTCGTTAACCTCCTTCCAGGCTCGGGCCTCTTTTCCTGCCCTTCCCCTCTCCCTCCTCTCTGGACAGCTGGAGCTGAGCCCTGGCTGCAGAGGCCCCAGGGCCCCATCCTGCCCCAGGCTGGGAGCAGCTCTGGGAGCCCCTCAGGCCTGTACTGCCCACAATACAGCAAGTCCCAGCCAGGCTACGAACACAGCAACAACTTTAATGTACAAAAAAGCCACATCTGGGCACAGCCAGCACATCTGGAAGCACAGCCCTGGTGAGGGAAGTGCTCTGAAGGCCCTGGGTGTTGCTCTCCCTGCTGTGCTGAGGCAGAGGAGCCCCCAGCTCCAGGTCAGGGGCAGCTCCTGGCTCTGAGCCCAGTGTGGGCAGTGAGTGCAGGACTGTCCCCTGTCCCCTCCTGGAGGGGCCTGGGCTCAGCTGCAGAAGGCAGAGTCCCCAGGAAGCTCATTCCAGCCTCTGCTCCGGGGTCAGTGGAAGATGATCTTCTTGTACTTGGAGTTGGGGATCTGCCCCCGGGCCTTGAGCCTCCTCACAGCCTCTCTCATGTGCTTGGGCTGCAGGGGGGGCACCTCCCCCCACTTCTCACACACGTCCAGAGCTGCACAACAAACACAGGGGGCACTGAGGGGACACCTGAGCTCTGCCACCTCCTGCTTCAGCTGCACTTCGAAAGCCAACAGCTGATGTTTGTGTTTAGGGTTTACAGCTCCCCTTTGCCAAGGGCCAGGAATGAACCTGTGACCCCTCCCTGCCAGGAGCCCCAGGACAAACAGCTTCTGAACCACTCGTGCACTGTGGACATGCAGGGCCTGGGCAGCTCAAACCCTCTGGGCCCCCCCTGCTCCTGTGCCACCTGCTTTGTCCCCAGCAGCACTAACGAGATCCTCGTTAAGCAGCTCTTCCCAGCCCAGGCTGGGCTCTGCTCTGAGCCACAGCTGCTGCTGGAAGGGCCCAAGGGCAGGAGCTGTGGAGTGCCTGCCCTGCCCTGTGTCCTGCACCAAGGGCCTGACCCCTGTCCTGGGCCCTGACCCCTCACCCCTGTCCTGGGCCCTCACCTTCCTCCACCACCTCCCCCACGAAGACCTTGGAGATGCCGGACATGGCGATGACGACGTTCTGGGACACAGAGGTGCCAGTGATGGACTGGATGAGCTGGGGGGACACACGGGGCCGGTCAGAGCCCACGCCCTGCCCTGGCCCCGCCAGCTGCACCCTCAGGGCAGAGCCCGAGCGGCTCTGCCAGGGTGGGAGGGGCGCTGAGCTGCCCCGGGGAGCCAGCCTGGAACCCGTGGGGATGGGAGGGGACAAGGTGCTGAGGCACAGCCCCCAGGGCAGCCCCTGTCCCACCCCCAGGGCAGCCCCACCCCCTGTACCCGCTTGATGGCGGCCTTGGGGAAGGCGGAGCGCCGGTACATCTCGTAGCGGTTCAGCTGCTCCTCGGAGAAGGACGAGACCAGAATCCTGGGGGAGGGGAGAGAGCGCTTACAGCAGAGACAAAGCCCCTGAGGCCACGGCAGCCCCGGGCAGGGCTGGGCTGTGCCCGGGGGGAGCGGGGGCCTGGCACGGGGCTCCCGTCCCGGGCACTCACTGCATCTTCTGGATCTCGTCCTCGTCCACTTTCTGCTTCTTCTCCTTCCGCTCCTTCAGCTCCAGCTTCACCTTCCTGGCGGCGCACGGCTGCAGCCCCGGCTCCTCGCCCTCGGCCGCCTCGCCCTCCGCGCTCCTCGCCTGGGACGGGACGGCGCAGCGCTCGCTCAGCGGCCCCTCGGCCCCGGCCCCGCTCCCGCCCGGCCC